>QGOB01000511.1:0-22764 GCA_003313055.1 Termitomyces sp. MG145 | reverse complement strand
GGGGTGCTGGCTTGTCAACATAAGATAGGGTGTGGGTGGAGGCGGCATTGTCAGGAGGAAGGGCAGACTGCATGGGCTCGGTGCGGGGAGGCTCGGCTGGTTCTGGCTGGGGCCAAGTGCGGAAGATGCTGGGGACAGCATTGGCCCTGGCACAGGATGAAAGACTGATGGTGCGGGCAGCGGGCTGATCGAAGAGGCCCCCTTCCGGGTTCAGAGACCGGAGGGTTGCGGAGGCGGCATCAAGTTCCCACTGCTGGCATTGGGCCGGGGGTGGGACTTGGCTCCGGGGCTGGCTCAGCTCCTCCCGCTGCACATGGAAAGAGTGGGCGGGGTCAACGGGATCCTCGAAACGTCGAGGTTTGGGACTGGTATGGATTTTGTCAACTAGGGCCAGGAGTTCAGCCTGGAGGGCCATGTCCACCCGCAGGGTGTTGGCAACGTTCTCAGGGAGGTTGCCTTTTTGGTAGTTCTTGTGGACGTCAAGGAGGCAGTCAGCCCATTGCTCCGGGGTGCCAGAGATGTCAAGCTGCCCCAGGCTGATGAGGAGAGCCCTTGTATGTCAGGAGAATTCTACCGGGGTGATGCGCAGTGAGCGTAGGATGTCGTTGTGTTGTTGGACGTTGATACAACCTGGTCAGTGCTGGCTGCCCCACACCGACAAGTCGAACCAAGCACATGACCGCTACCGACCAACCGCTAACGACACCAACTGTTACCGACCTTTCCCTTAATGACCCAGCCAACCTTGCGACAATCCAGACCCCTCTCTATGGCCCCCTACATGCATTATCACATGCAACCAGTATGCTTACTATCTCGTACCGGTTTCCCCTTTTATCACCTTACGTACATGCATTATCACATGCAACCGCTACGATTACTATCTCTTACCAGTTTCCCCTTTTATCTATCACCTTACGTACCTATAAAACGGTACTATGGACAAATCGCTTGGTCTAGCTCGTAACGTCCCTTGCACTGTTGGCGGTATCACCCTGTACCTTCAGATCCATGTCCTATGCTCGCCCGCTTACGATATCCTGCTTGGTTGCCCCTTTGATGTCTTAACCAAGAGTACTGTCGACACACTTAGCAAAACGGAAACCACGATAACGATAACGGACCCTAATACCAGCCTTCGTCGCACCATCCCTACGTTTCCCCGTGTTCAGCACAAGCAACAAAGGGTTCAGCCTAAGTATAGCGCCGGACCGCCCCATTGCTTTCGCCACCACCCCCATGGTTAGCGACTCTGAGGAAGACTTAGCAGTCGTCCTTGACTATGACCACCAAAAGCACTCCATTATAGTGCAATTGCATACCCCGCTTGATTCTGAAATATTAGAAAACCCAAAAACAGTTTCCTACAATCTCTCTCTTGCTTATCTATACGCGACTGCTAGCGACCTTTCCAAGACTGTTATCCCGCCGTGCTCTTATTTCGTTTCCCCTAGTCACTCCAATCCCTCTATTCTTGGCCAAGCATCTGGAATGCTCGATACCATCTCTGCCCCCGTTTACGTTAACGTCCCCTTCCCAGCCATTTATGCCACCGCCGAGCCAAAATGCAAAGGAGTCCAAGTCAAGAAGAAATACAAACCCATCACATTGAAGACCAAGCCTGTCGCTAGCCATGTTAGCAAAGACTTTCAAATCAAACAACATATCCTTGGCAACCCCTTAGCAAACATACCCAAACTCGATCCTAATCCCCTTCCTTTCTTACCGACTCCCCACTTTACCGACGACCGCAAAGCGACGTTCGTTAAGGAACACGATACCGGCTTTCTCACCCAAGATGAGCTTAACATACTTGTGGACCTTGTCGCTAAGCAACAAAATGTGTTTGCTTGGGAAGACTCCAAACGAAGTAGCCTTTGACCCGACTTCTTTCCCCCCATCCGCATACCGACCAACCCTCACGTTCCCTGGTTTCAGCACAACCGACCGATACCACCAGGCCTCGAAAAGGAAATCTGCGAGATCATACGTAGCAAGATCCAAGCAGGCATTTATGAGCCTTCAAACTCTGCTTACCGGTCCCGCTGGTTCTGTGTCTTGAAGAAAAACGGTAAACTTTGTCTAGTCCACAGTCTCGAACCGTTAAACCAAGTCACAATCTGCCACTCTGGCGTTCCCCCTTTCCCCGACCACGTTGCCAAATCCTTCACCGGCCGCATTTGCGGCGCTACCCTCGATCTCTACGTTGGCTACGACAAGCACCTTATCGATCCCGCCCCCCGCGACTTAACGACATTCCAGACACCGTTTGGCGCCCTCCGCTTAGTAACGCTCCCCATGGGATGGACTAACGCTGTGCCCATCTTCCACGACGACGTCACCCACATCCTCCAGCCCAAGATCCCCCATAATGCCGTCAGCTTCATCGATGATGTTGGCGTTAAAGGCCCGAAGGACTGGAAACTCATTAACGGCTCACCTGCTAAGCATCCTGACAATCCCAACATTCGTCTAGCGCTTTGGGAGTTCTTTGAACTCCTGAACCGTGTCCTTCAGCGCATGAAGTACTGCGGTGGCACTTTCTCTGGTCATAAGCTAGTTCTTTGCGCGCCAACCTTTAAGATCCTTGGCCACGTTTGCACTCCTACCGGCTGAGTTCCTGACAAAAACTGTTTAGCGCTATTGGACCGCTGGGGCCCTTGCCAGTCGCTAACCGAAGTCCGCACCTTCCTAGGTACCGTTGGAGTCCTCCGGATGTTTGTTAAGAACTTTGCCCATCGCGCTCATCACCTAACGAAGCTCACCCATACTGGCGTTCCCTTCGAATTCGGACCCAATCAGCTTAGCGCCCAGAAAGACCTCGTCAAAGCCTTACATGACGCTAAACCCCTCGTTCCCATTGAATACGAATCCGACAATCCTGTGATCCTAGCAGTCGACACCTCCTACATAGCGGTCGGTTTCTACCTTTGCCAGTGCACCACCGACAATCGCAAGCAACATCGCTATAACTGTTTTGGATCCATCACCCTTAACGAACGCGAAGCTCGCTTCAGTCAACCCAAGCTCGAGCTTTACGGTTTGTACTGAGCCTTGCAGGCGCTACGCATGTACCTCCTAGGCGTTAGGAACCTTATCATCGAAGTCGACGCCCGTTACATTAAAGGTATGCTGCAGAACCCAGACATTCAGCCATCAGCTAGTATGAACCGCTGGATCATGGCTATCCTTATGTTCCACTTTGAGCTTGTACACGTTAAAGGAACCTTCCATGGACCCGACAGACTTTTGCGACGACCGTTACAGCCTACTGACCCTCCCCAAGACGATACTGACAACGACATCTTCGAAGATTGGATCGATCGTATGCACGGATTCATGCACCATGTTCAGTTACCAACCGCCCTCACCTGCTCCGCCTCTACCGTCCCTTGTTTACCCCCACTCGCCCATTACCGTCCGACTCTAACGACATTTGTTAACGATACCGTTCCCCTTACTGAAGTCTCGATTCCACCCGTTACCGACCCCCTTTCCTACGACAACGTCCCTCACTCACCCAAGGCCGTTGCCGGCGACAAAAGAGTTCAACTCGTCCGGCAGTGGCTTACCGACTTCAAGCAACTGCCAGGCCTTGATGACAAAGCCCTCGCTACTTTCCTTCACTATGCTAGCAGCTTCTTCCTCGCTAACGGCAAGCTTTGGCGCCGCAATCGTAACGGTGAGCACAAGCTCTTCATACCGGCTGACTCACAACTTCACATCCTGCACGCTATGCATGACGACCTTGGACACCGCGGTCTGTTCGCTACGAGAGCTGCCCTGCTGGAACACTTTTGGTGGCCACAGGTAGCAGCCAATATTGTTTGGTACATTTGCTCGTGCCACATTTGCCAAGTCCACCAGACGACCAAAGTCCTCATACCCCCTACCATCGCTATCCCCGCCGCCTTATTCAGCAAAATCTACATTGACACCATGTTTATGCCGCCTTCGAACAAGTTCAAGTATATCATCCAAGGACACTGTTTGCTAATCCACTATCCCGAATTCTGCATGCTCGCTCGCGAAAATACCAATGCTATTGCTAAGTGGCTCTTTGAGGACATCATCTGCCGCTGGGGTGCTCTTAACAAAATCATCACCGGTAATGGTCCCCCCATCATTAAAGCCGTCGCTTACCTTGCCAAAAAGTATCACATCAACCACATTTGCATATCCGGTTACAATAAGCGCGCTAACGGTATTGCCGAACGACCTCACTTCAACGTTAGACAAGCCCTCTTTAAAGCCGTTAACGGAGACCAGTCCAAGTGGAGTTCAGCCGCTTACTCCGTCTTCTGGTCAGAACGCATTACCGTCTGCCGCCGCATGGGCTGCTCCCCTTACGACACCGCTACCGGTACTCATCCCCTATTCCCTGCCGACATCATAGAAGCGACCTACCTCCAGCCACCTCCCGATTCCCTGCTAACGACTACCGACCACATTGCCCGATGCGCTATTGACCTCCAACGCAGACAAGCCAATCTTGACTGCTTACACAATACCGTCCTTACCGCCCGCCGGTTAGCAGCTCTCCATTTCAAACAAGAGCATGCTGCTACCATTTGAGACTACAACTTCAAGCAAGGAGACCTAGTATTGATGAGGAATACACGCATTGAAGTCACGCATAACAAGAAGATGCGACCTCAATACTTAGGACCCCTAGTGGTAATTTCACGTAACCGTGGAGGCACTTACATTCTCTGCAAATTAGATGGATCCGTACTCCACCAACTGGTAGCCGCCTTTTGCCTAGTCCCTTATTTTGCCTGCAACCACATCCCTCTCCCTACCAATGCCTTCGACATCGATACCGACCGTTTAAGAATACTAGAAGAAACCGACTTAATCGATGACGAAGATCCCCTTAATCCCGACGAATCATTAGACAATGCTGCCAAAGAAGATTAGAAAACACCATTTCCACTATACACCCCACTCACTGTTAAACTCCCCGAAAACCTTAACGGCTCTCGATAAGCCTTTGTTTCTATTGTTTTGTTTCCCTTTTCATCTTTACTTACTTCGCTTCTATTCATCATAGACTTTCTTTCTACCTACGCTTGCTGACATACACGCATACCGTTAAGCCCTCTATTTTTACTCTTTTCAACTTGTCACCACCGCTCCCCATTCGCCTTTCATTGAAACGCAGTCGTTAAGCAACATTGCGCAAGCGCCATGATGACCAACTGAGTGTTTTATCTTTTCCCACTGTTTATTTTTCTTTTGTTTCTTTCGCTTCAATTTTTCACCCCGCCTTTTGTTAAGATGCAGTTGTTAAAGCGACGTTGCGCAAGCGCCATGATGATTTACTGAGTGTTTATCTTTTCTTTATTTTTCAAACCGATTATTCCCCTTTTGCTTCAATCCTTCGCTATCCATTTCATTTTTAGACCGCTATCTTACCGGTCGACCCATACTCCAAGAAAATTGTTTATTTAAAAAGACCCCTTAAGGGGGTCAGTCTCCGATAGTAAAAAGACAAAAACTAAAAGAGGAAGAAAGTTTTTAGGGTGCGGGGAGATCGTCATCCGAAGGCAGCTCTCCATCCCCCAACTTCCCCCAGTGCTCCTCCGTCACACCCGCCTCTGCCTGCCATGCGATGAAGGCGTCACAGTCATCTTGATAGCGCGTTAGTGCGCTTTGCGCCCTCGCCAGCAGTCAGTAGCGAGCCCGCTGATGTGCTGACTTGCCGCCTAGCTGCCATGCAGGAAACAACCAACAAGACCAGCTAGATAGGGATAGCTAGCAAGTAGTAGCGTTACGTGTGTGTGTGAGAGGAGTCAAGCAAAGTCCCAGAAACCTGGTAAGGAGATAAGAGGTCGGAGTCGGTAAGGAAGTGTGAGAGAGCGGTAAGAGATAACGGTGTGGCCGCTAGTGTCTGCGCTGAATCGTCGCTAAGCAAGAAATCTGTCAAAGACCCAAATGGTCATTAAGGAATAGCGGAAGAGTTAACGGAAATATACGAGCTGCTAGCCGTAAGCGCTAGCATTTAACAAAGGCAAAATGAGGGCACCCGTATGGTGCTTGACAAAAGCGAAACAAGGGCACCTGTATGGTGCTTAACGAAGGCGACGAGTGCTAGTCCAACAATACTGTCAGGCTGAGCGCGAGGAGCGAAGGAGACTGGACTGGGTAAACCCAAATCAGCCGTTAATGAAGCAAGAGCGTGAATGAGATCTTAAGCGTAGTCTGAAGTGGGGACTAGACTCTGGTATGATTCTATGATTTGTAGCTACTGACAGGGCAGTATTTATAGGTACATAAGGTGATAGATAAAAGGGGAAACCGGTAGAGATAGTAAGCGTAGTGGATGCATGTGATAATGTGATAATGCGTGTTGGGAGTAAGGCGATAAAAGGGGAAACTGGTAAGAGATAGTAAGCATAGCGGATGCATGTGATAATGCATGTCAGGGGCCATAGAGAGGGGCCTGGATTGTTGCAAGGTCAGCTGGGTCGTTAAGGGAAAGGTCGGTAATGGTCGGTGTCGTTAGCGGTCAGTCGGTAGTGGTCACGTGCGGAGGTCACGTGCTTGGTTTGACTTGTCAGTGTGGGGCGGCCAGCGCTGACCGGGGCATATCATCTCCCCTTGACTGAAAAACTGACTGTCCCCAGTCAAAGGAAAATCCTCGAAGTCTCATGATCGTTAAGCATGGTCCATGTGGGGGGTCTTGGTCCGTGCGCCATACCAAAAGATCATAAATAAACTCCAGCAGTCCTTTGGACTTCATCGTTTCAGCACTACTATGTCGACTCCCGCATTCTTTGGCTATGCAGCTTCTTTTGCATGCCTGGCGGCAGCGCAGGACTTCTTGGAGAAAGTGCCGAAGGTCCTATCAATGGGGTGTGCGCTGCTCACAACCAACCCTCAGGTGGCAGCTACGTCAATTTTGTCGACGTACCTGCACTGGTTTGAGTTGGCGGGCGGCAGCGGGATCATGTGGGCAGAGCAGTCGGCGGTAGGGGAGGAGTGCCGGGCAATATATGCCCAATACAAGGATGAGGCCTGGATGAGGCTGTACGACAGACATTTCGTGAGTTTCCTATTTGTTAACATCTTAGCTGGTATGCTAACGCTTGCATTAAGGGTGAGCAGCCAGCTGGGGCGATGGAGGTGGAGGAGGTTGCGGAGGTGCCTATGATGGTAAGCGCTAACGGTGCCACTACTGACTTAGCGGCGGCGTTAAGGGTATTTTCTAGTTATTCAAGGAACTCCCCTTTGATGACCAATTTTTCTTTCAGCACCCCATCAAGGATCCTATGGCATCGGCCGGCACAAGGACAAGGGAGGACCACAGGGAGGGCTTGAGCCGGCAGGGAGACTCGGCCAGTAATGCGGGAGCAGAGTCGCCTGCGTTACCGCTAACTCCAAAGACTCCAACACGGGGGGCCGGTACAAGGCCACGAGTGATGATGATCCCTAAGGTAAGCTTGGTGTTCTGTTTCGGCCAGCAAAGTATTAACGGCGGCCATTAACAGCGGTCCTTGAAGGGCAAAGAGCGTGCAGGAGAGGATGACGGCAACAAGGAACCGGTAAGGGGAACCATTGGCCTTTGTGACTGCCAGGCGCTAATGGCTTTGTTAGACTCCGACGGGCAATGGCAAGACGGCCACGATAACCGACGATGAGAGCAAGGGGGAGATAGCAGTTCCCAAGTTGTTTAACAACCAGGAGCTGAAAAGATTGCTGCATGGGCGCTTGCCCTCGTCAGTTCTCAATATGGGCGCGGGCGCGGGGGAACTAGTTGGTCGAAGAAAGGAGAGGAAGCTGGTGGCACCAACTGCAAGGGCCGCCTTCCACGAGAGGGTGGGGGCGGTAAGTCTTTTGCTGGTTTGCTCGGATACCGTCTTGGCTTAACGTCTCTGTTGGTAGTGCAATGGCTGCTGGGCCCTCAACGACCCAGAGGGCTGCTGGTACCCAACCGGCAACCTGCCTTGCTACTGCTGTAACGAGGTGAGCAAGGGTTGTTCGGTATGGGGGAAGTCGTTATGGGATCGCCGTGGGGGCCACAAGGGGAAGAAGGTGGAGGGGGCGGCCTTGGTATGGGCAGCGAGGCGGTACCTGGAGGGGCAGTGCAAAATAGCGGCGGGTGGCAGGGAGCCCGCCGTTAAGAAGGCAACTCTCCTCCTACTGATGAGGCAGGAGGGGACGGTCACAGAGGGAACTGGCAAGGGGAAGGGGACGGTAAGGAGCCAGTCGGTAGTGGAGTTGAGTGACAAGGAGATACCAGCACCAGCGAGGAGCTCTAAATGGCACCGTTTGGAGTCCGATGAAGAAGGGTCAGTCAAAGGGGCTCATGAGGTGACTCCTACCGGGGAGAGGGCGACGGTAATGGAGGAGGCGGAGCCAGCAGCTGAGCCAGTGGAATTAGTGGCAGAGGTGGGGGTGGGGGACGAGACAGGTGAAGCGGAGGCAAGGGACTTGGTGAGTTCGTTTTTTCTTTAGCGGTCGGCCGGTAACGCTAATGAAGTTTGCTTAGGTGGAGAGGTTTGGGGCCCCTCCTCAACTGACTATCAACAAGGAGGAGATCAAATGGCTGGAGGAGGACCTACCGGTCCCATTCCCGTTCGATCCTAGAGGCAACCTGGAACATTATTGAGCAAGGGCGGCAGAGGTCGGGCGATTGATGGGGAGGGAGATGTGAGCGGCAGAGGACAATTTGCGAGCGGCGCAAGCTCGCTACCAGCTGCTGGCAAGGGTGCAAAGCGCACTAACGTGCTATCAAGATGACTGCGACGCCTTCATTGTGTGGCAGGCAGAGGCGGGTGTGACGGAGGAGCACTGGGGGAAGTCAGGGGATGGAGAGCTGCCTTCGGATGACGATCTCCCCACGCCCTAAAAACTTTCTTCCTTTTTTAGTTTTTGTCTTTTTACTATCGGAGACTGACCCCCTGAAGGGGTCTTTTTAAATAAACAATTTTCTTGGAGTATGGGTCAACCAGTAAGATAGCAGTCTAAAAATGAAATGGATAGCAAAGGATTGAAGCAAAAGGGGAATAAACGGTTTGAAAAATAAGGAAAAGATAAACGCTCAGTAAATCATCATGGCACTTGCGCAACGTCACTTAACAACTGCATCTTAATGGAAGGCAGGGTGAAAAATAGAAGCGAAAGAAACAAAAGAAAAATAAATGGTGGGAAAAGATAAAACACTCAGTTGGTCATCATGGCGCTTGCGCAACGTCGCTTAACGCCTGCGTTTTAACAAAAGGTGAATGGGGAGCGGTGGTGACAAGTTGAAAAGAGTAAAAATAGAGGGCTTAACGGTATGCGTGTATGTCGGCAAGCGTAGGTAGAAAGAAAGTCTATGATGAATAGAAATGGAGTAAGTAAAGGTGAAACAACAGAAATAAAGGCTTATCAAGAGCCGTTAAGGTTTTTCGGGGATTTTAACGGTGAGGGGGGTGTATGGTGGAAATGGTGTTTTCTAATCTTCTTCGGCGGCATTGTCTAATGATTCGTCGGGATTAAGGGGGTCTTCGTCATCAATTAAGTTGGCTTCTTCTAGTATTCTTAAACGGTTGGTATCGATGTCAAAGGCGTTGGTAGGGAGAGGGATGTGGTCGCAGGCAAAATAAGGGACTAGGTGAAAGGCAGCTAGGGGTCAGTGGAGTACGGATCCATCTAATTCACAGAGAATGTAAGCGCCTCCACAGTTACATGAAATTACCACTAGCAGTCCTAAGTATCGAGGTTGCATCTTCTTGTTATGGGTGACTTCAATGCGTGTATTTCTCATCAATACTAGGTCTCCTTGCTTGAAGTCGTAGTCTCAAATGGTAGCGGCATGCTCTTGCTCGAAACAGAGAGCCGCTAACTGGCAGGCGGTAAGGACGGTATCATGTAAACGGTCGAGATCGGCTTGTCTGTGTTGTAGGTCGATGGCACGTCGGGCGATGAGGTCGGTAGTTGTTAACAGGGAATCGGGAGGTGGCTGGAGGTAGGTCGCTTCGATGATGTCAGTGGGGAATAGGGGATGAGTACCGGTAGCGGCGTAGTAAGGGGAACAACTCATGCGGCGGCAGACGGTAACGCATTCTGACCAGAAGACAGAGTAAGCGGCTGAGCTCCACTTGGACTGGTCTCCTTTGATGGCTTTGAAGAGGGCTTGTCAAACATCAAAGTGAGGTCGTTCGGCGATACCGTTAGTGCGTTTGTTGTAACCGGATATGCGAATGTGGTTGATGTGGTACTTCTTGGCGAGGTAAGCAATGGCTTTAATGATGGGGGGACCGTTATCAGTAATGATTTCGTTAAGGGCGCCCCAGCGGCAGATGATGTCTTCAAATAGCCACTTAGCGATAGCGTCGGTATTTTCGCGAGCGAGCATGCGGAATTCAGGGTAATGGATTAGCAAACAGCGTCCTTGGATGATATACTTGAACTTTTTCGAAGGCGGCATGAACATGGTGTCAATATAGATTTTGCTGAATAAGGCAGCAGGGGTAGCGACGGTAGGCGGTATGAGGACTTTGGTCGTCTGGTGGACTTGGCAAATGTGGCACAAGCAAATGTACCAAACGATATCAGCTGCTACCTGTGGCCACCAAAAGCGCTCTAGCAGGGCAGCTCTCATCGCGAACAGACCGCGATGTCCAAGGTCGTCATGCATAGCGTGCAAAATGCGAAGTTGTGAGTCAGCTGGTATGAAGAGTTTGTGCTACGATCGACCCAATCTTCGAAGATGTCGTTGTCGGTATCGTCTGGGGGAGGGTCGGTAGGCTGTAACGGTTGTCGCAAAAGTCCATTGGGTCCATGAAAGGTTCCTTTAACGTGTATGAGCTCAAAGTGGAACATAAGGATAGCCATGATCCAGCGGTTCATACTAGCTGAAGGCTGAATGTCAGGGTTCTGTAGCATACCTTTAATGTAACGGGCGTCGACTTCAATGATAAGGTTCCTAACACCTAGGAGGTACATGCGTAGCGCCTGCAAGGCTCGGTACAAACCGTAAAGCTCGAGCTTGGGTTGACTGAAGCGAGCTTCGCGTTCGTTAAGGGTGATGGATCTGAAACGGTTATAGCGACATTGCTTGCGATTGTCGGTGGTGCACTGGCAAAGGTAGAAACCGACCGCTATGTAGGAGGTGTCGACTGCTAAGATCACGGGATCGTCGGATTTGTGGTGGATGGGAACGAGGGGTTTAGCGTTGTGTAAGGCCTTGATGAGGTCTTTCTGGGTGTTAAGCTGATCGGGTCCAAATTCAAAGGGAACGCCAGTATGGGTGAGCTTTGTTAGGTGATGAGCATGATGGGCAAAGTTCTTCACAAACATCTGGAGGACTCCAACAGTGCCTAGGAAGGCGCAGACTTTGGTTAACAACTGGCAAGGGCCCCAGCGGTCCAATAGCGCTAAACAGTTTTTGTCAGGAACTCGGCCGGTAGGAGTGCAAACGTGACCAAGTATCTTGAAGGTTGGCGTGCAAAGGACTAGCTTGTGACCGGAGAAATTGCCACCACAGTACTTCATGCACTGAAGGACACGGTTCAGGAGCTCAAAGAACTCCCAAAGCGCTAAACAAATGTTGGGATTGTCGGGATGCTTAGCGGGTGAGCCGTTAACAAGTTTCCAGTCCTTTGGGCCTTTAACGCCAATGTCATCAATGAAGCTGAGGGCGTTATGGGGGATCTTGGGCTGGAGGATGTGGGTGACGTCGTTGTGGAAGATGGGCACAGCGTTAGTCCATCCCATCGGGAGCGTTACTAAACAGAGGGCGCCAAACAGTGTCTGGAAAGTCGTTAAGTTGCGGGAGGTGGGATCAATAAGGCGCTCGTCGTAGCCAACGTAGAGATTGAGGGGCAGCGCCGCAAATGCGGCCAGCAAAGGATTCAGCAACATGGTCAGGGAAAGGGGGCACTCCAGAGTGGTGGATTGTGACTTGGTTTAACGGTTTGAGACTGTGGACTAGGCGGAGTTTACCATTTTTCTTCAAGACACAAAACCAGTGGGACCGGTAAGCGGAGTTCAAAGGTTTGTAAATGCCTGCTTGGATCTTGCTACGTATGATCTCACAGATTTCCTTTTCGAGGCCTGTTGGTATCGGTCGGTTGTGCTGAACCCAGGGAACATGAGGGATGGTCGGTATACGGACGGGGGGAAAGAAGTCGGGTCGAAGGCTACCTCGTTTAGAGTCTTCCCAAGCAAACACGTTTTGTTGCTTAGCGACAAGGTCCACAAGTACGTTAAGCTCATCTTGGGTAAGAAAGCCGGTATCATGTTCCTTAACAAAAGTCGCTTTGCAGTCGTTGGTAAAGCAGGGAGTTGGTAAGAAAGGAAGGGGATTAGGATTGAGCTTGGGTATGTTTGCTAAGGGGTTGCCAAGGATATGTTGTTCGATTCGGAAGTCTTCGCTAACATGGCTAGCAACGGGCTTGGTCTTCAACGTGACGGGCTTGTATTTCTTCTTGACTTGGACTCCTTTGCATTTTGGCTCGGCAGCGGCGTAAACGGCGGGGAAGGGGATGTTAACGTAAACAGGGGCAGAGACAGTATCGAGCATTCCAGATGCTTGGCCAAGAATAGAGGGATCGGAGAGACTAGGGGAAACAAAATAAGAGCACGGCGGGATAACGGTCTTGGAAAGGTCGCTAGTGGTCGCATATAGATAGGCAAGAGAGAGATTGTCGGAAACTGTTTTTGGGTTTTCTAATATTTCAGAATCGAGCAGGGTATGCAATTGCACTATAATGGAGTGCTTTTGGTGGTCATAGTCAAGGACGACCGCTAAGTCTTCCTCAGAGTTGCTAACCGTGGGGATGGTGGCAAAAGCAACGGGGCAGTCCGGCGCTATACTTGGGCTGAACCCTCTGTTGCTTGTGCTGACTGCGGGGAAACGTAGGGATGGTGCGACAAAGGCCGGTATTGGGGTCCATTATTGTTATCGTGGTTTCTGTTTTGCTAAGTGTGTCGACGGTACTCTTGGTAAGGACATCAAAGGGGCGACCGAGCAGAATATTGTAAGCAGGCGAGCGTAGGACATGGATCTGAAGGTACAGGGTGATACCGCCAACAGTGCAAGGGATGTTACGAGCTAGACCAAGCGATTTGTCCATAGTACCATTAGCGCTCTGCATGTTCAGGATGATGCTGGGGTCATAGGAGATACCAAGATAGTTAGCGACTTCAGCAGACATAGAGATGATCTGGGAGCCGCTATCCGCTATACATTCAATTTCCTCACAGTTATCGACTAAGAGCATGATGGACCGGATAGACTGGGATTCCTGAGCAACCGTTAATGTAACCGGCTCCTCACCAGGCGGTAGTGACTTGATGTACGCTTCCACTGGGTCGATTGAGGTGACTTGGGCTCTAGCGGCGTCAGAAAGTGGAGGGTCGGTAACAGGAGTGTCAGTAGCTCGAGTGTCGTTTAGGGAAAAGAAGGGCAGAGCATCGTCAACAATATTGGTAGACTCTTGGAAGGCAGTGATGTTAGGAGGTGCGGTTCATTTAGGTGTAACGGCATTTCTGAACTGGTTCCGGATGTCGTTAGAGAGGGAGCAGAGTTTGCCGACAGAGACGGTAAGCTTGGTCTGAAGAACCCAGTCAAATACCTGCTTGGACTGTTCAATATTGTAAATGGGGGCCGTACTCTGGTAAGCAGCATCAGGCCATTTGTCAGGAGCGCCAAAGTTTCAATTAGTTGGAGGCTGATAGCGAGACGAGATGCCGGAATATGGGTGAACTGGAGGATCAACCGTGGGAACGTGGTTAACGACTGGCAGCTCTGGGGCTTTAGAGGTACTGGTAGCGGAGGTAGAGGCAGGACGTTCGTTAGCGACAGGGACGGAGTGTTTGTTAGTGGCAGGGGGACTGGCAGAAGAGCTGGTGGGAACGGTTCGTTTGTTAACAGCGGGAGAACTGGTAGCGGCGGAGTTGTTAGCGGCTTTAGGGGGCACCGGTCGGTATCCCTTAGCGCGAGGGATCTTGATACCGTCAAAGACTTCTGCTGGGCGGCGTAGAGCGTAAAGTTCCCGTTTTAAGGCAGTGACACGTTCTTCCCTGGATAACGTTCCTGGGCTAGCGGTTGCTGGTTGCAAGACCTCGTGAATAAACATCTGGGACATGCCTTGGAGTTGTTCCGCATCAGGGTTAGCATTAGCGCTGAGTCGGCCGGTAAGAATCTGGTTGGGGTTGAGCCTGTGCCATTCGTCAACACATTCCATATAGAGCCGTTTGCCAACATAGTTGGGGATCATAGCGCCAGACGGTAAGACAACCTTGCCTTTGTGGTTCCGACGGATTTTGCCTTGACTGATGAAGCTTTTGAGCTTAACACAATTGCCTCGTACCATTGTATGACTGGTCTCGCCGCAGAAGTGACAACTGTCGCTAAGAGGTTGAGAGGCATGGGACTGAGTGCTGTTACCGGCAGTCAATGCAGCCATCTTTTCCTCCATATGTGCGAGAGCGTTAACAATAGCGGCGGCGGCGATGTCAAGTGGTTCCTTTTTAATGATAGGGGTTGGTATGGGGGCGGCGGTGTTAACAGCGGGAGTCTTAGCGTTAGTGGTCGTCAGTTTCTTCGAAGTCGTGGCGGTGTCGGTACCCTTCAGAACCCATTTGGCAGCTTCAAAGACTTGTTCTACCTCATAGGGGTCCTCTGGGTGATGGTCAGGAAGGGTGATTTCTAAACGGCGGACGAGTTTGGACCATAACAACACATGCTGAGGTCACGTGCTTGGTTCGACTTGTCAGTGTCAGGCAGCCAGCGCTGACTGGGTCGTATCATCTCCCCTTGACTGAAAAACTGACTGTCCCCAGTCAAAGGAAAATCCTTGAAGTCTCGTGATCATTAAGCATGGTCCGTGCGGGGGGTCCTGGTCCGTGCGCCATACCGGAAAACCATAAATAATTTCCAGCCATCTTTTTGGACTTCATCATCCCAGCTTTTCAACATGATGACACCAGGCTTCTTTAACTACTCTACTACCTTTGCGTGATTTGTAGCCACCCAGGAATTCCTCAAGAAGGCGCCAAAGGTCCTGGCAATGGGGCGCACCCTACTCGCGACCAATCCGGAGTCGGTGGTAACGTCAATTCTGTTGACTTATCTGCACTGGTTTGAGTCGGCAGGTAGAAGCAGGGTCATGTGGTCGGAGCAGGAGGCGGTTGGGGGAGAGTGCCGGGCCCTTTATGCCCAATACTGGCAGGAGGCCTGGATGAGGCCTTTTTGTAAGTCTCTTTGTTTCTTAACGTCTTGTTCAGTATACTAATGGTAGTGTTAAGGGTACGGTACCAGAGGGAGCGATGGAGATCGAGGAAGTAGCGGCGGAGCCGATGACAGTAAGCACTAATGGTGCCGCTATTGACTTAGCGGTGTCGTTAAGGTATCTTTTAGCTATTCTCAGAACTGTCTTTTGACGAGCAGTTCTTTTTTCAGCACCCACCAAAGGATCTGATGGCAGCGGCTGGTACGAGGACAAGGGAGGACCGCGGGGAGGGTTCGAGCCAGCAAGAAGGATCAGCCGGTAATGCTAGAGCAGAGTCGCCAGCGTTACCGCACACTCCCAAGACTCCAAGACCCGAGGCAAAGACGAGGGTGATGTCAGTTCCTAAGGTGAGTTCCTTATCCGCTGCAGTCAGTAAGACATTAATGGCTGGCACTTGCAGCAGTCACTGAAAGGCAAGGAGCGGGAGGTTGAAGATGACAATGAAGAAGAGACGGTAAGCAACTGATCTGCTGCATTTTGCCTAGGTGTTAATGGCTTCCCTAGACTCCTTCGTGGAAAAGCAAGGGGAAGAAGAAAGCAATGATTAGCGATGACAAGGGCGAGGAGGAGGTGGTGGTTCCCAAGTCTTTCAATGACCGGGAGTTGAAGAGGTTGCTGGGTGGGCGCTTGCCCTTGACAGTCTTTGACATGGGGGCAGGTGCAGGGGAACAAGTGGGGTGAAGAAAGGTGAGGAAGTTAGCGGCGCCAGCTGCAAGGGTGGCGTTCTGGGAGCAAGTCGGGGCGGTAAGTATTATCCTATCCTTCCTTAGCGGCTACTGGCTAACAGCTCTGGCGGTAGTGCAACGGTTGCTGGGCTCTGAACAACCCAGAAGGTTGCTGGTACCCAACTGGCAACCTCCCGTGCTACCGGTGCAATGAGGTAAGCAAGGGTTGTTCGGTACGAGGGCGGTTGTTACGGGGCTGTGGCGGTGGCCACAAGGGGAAGAAGGCAGAGGGGGCAGCCTTGGTGCAAGTGGCAAGGAGATACCTGGAAGGGCAGTGGGAGCTCAACGTGGCTGGTAAGGCCATCACAGTGAGCAGGATGTTGCTAGGCCTGCTGACGCGCCAGGAGGGGACAGTAGTGGAGGGCACCGCTAAGGGCAAGGGAGTGGTAAGGAGTCAATCAGTGGTTGAGTCAAGCGGTGACAAGGCTCCAACACCTGTGAAGGGCTCTAAACAGCATCGGGTGGAGTTGGATGAGGAAGGTTTGGTCAAAGGGGTTTGCGCAGCAACTCCTCCTGAGGAGAGGGCGGCGGTAGCAAAGGCCGTCAAGAGGAGCTTGGGCAGAGACAAGGTGCCAGAGGAAGCGGGACTGGTAGCAGGACCCAGCGGCAGCCGGTAAGCAAAATCTTGTCTCATTCCAGCCACTGGTTAACGGCACTTTCTTTTCGATGGTAGGCTGGTCGAAATGGAGACGCCGGAGGTGGAGATGGGTGATGCAACTGGGGCTCCCAAGGTAAAGAGGGTGGTAAGTGCCTTTGTTCTTGAGGTGCATTATTAACGCTAATGGCTTTTTCGCTAGCCGGTCGACTTCGGTCCTCCTCCCCACGCGACTGTGGAGGAGGAGGAGATCCTCTGGCTCAATGAGGACTTACTGCCTCCTCTGCCTTTAAATCCTTGGGGGGACCTGGAGAGGTATAAGGCGCGAGTGGCGGAGATTTGTCGGTTGATGAACAGGGAGATAGCAGCAGCAGAGAATAATCTGTGAGCAGCACGGGCACGGTACGGTATGCTGAGGAGGGCAGAGGGGGCCCTTGAGCAGTACCAGGACGACTGCAATGCCTACATTGCTTGGCAGGCCAAGGTCAGGGTGACGGAGGCGGACTGGGTGAGGTCGTGGGATAGGGAGCTGTTGTCAGACGACTTTGCTTCTCCCTCGCCCTAAAAACAATTTTTATTTAGTTTTTGTTTTGTCTTTGTCGGAGACTGACCCCCTTAAGGGGTCTTTTTAAATAACAAAATTTTCTTGGAGACCAGCTCGACCAGTAGGATAGCGGCCAAGAAAAGGTGAAACCAATAGAGGGGTAAGGCAAAAGATTGAAGCGAAAGGAATAAACAGGTTAAAATAAACAAGTTTAAAAAGATAAATGCTCAGTAGATCATCATGGCGCTTGCGCAATGTTGCTTAATGACTGCGTCTTAATGAAAGGCGAATGGGGAATGGTGGTGACAAGTTAGAAAGAATAAATAGAGGGCTTAACGGTAGGCATGTATGTCGGCAAGCATATGTAGAAAGAAAGTCTATGACAAATAGAAATGAAGTAAGTAAAGATGATTTGGAAACGAAACAATAGAAATAAGGGCTTATCAAAAGCTGTTAAGGTTTTTTGGGATTTTAACGGTGAGTGGGGTGTATGGTTGCAAACAGTGTTTTCTAGTCTTCTTCGGCGGCATTGTCCAATGAGTCGTCGTGATTAAGGGAGTCTTCATCATCGAGTAAGTTGGTTTCTTCTAATATTCTTAAATGGTCAGTATCAATGTCGAAGGCGTCAGTAGGGAGAGGGATGTGTTTGTGGGCAAAATAGGGGACTAAGCAAAAGGCGGCTACCGGTTGGTGGAGTACAGATCCATCTAGTTCACAGAGAATGTAAGCGCCTCCACGGTTACGTGAGATTACTACTAGCGGTCCTAAGTATTGAGGTCACATCTTCTTGTTATGGGTGACTTCAATGCATGTATTCCTCATTAATACTAGGTCTCCTTGCTTGAAGTCGTAGTCTCGAATGGTAGTGGTGTGCTCTTGTTTGAAATGGAGAGCCGCTAGCTGGCGGGCGGTAAGGACCATGTCATGTAAACAGTTGAGATCAGCTTGTCTGCGTTGGAGATTGATAGCGCATCGGGCGATGAGGTTGGTAGTTGTTGACAAGGAATCGGGAGGTGGCTGGAGGTAGGTTGCTTCTATGATGTCGGCGGGGAATAGGGGATGAGTACTGGTAGCAGCGTAGTGTAAGGGCGACCTCTGGAGGCTATGGCACAGTCACACAGCTGGCAGAGGGATATCCAAAGTATATTCAGTACTGTACAGTGTCTAAGAACATAGCTACCCACCTGGCAGAGGGATATCCAAAGAGAACAGGTCTGAGGAATCCCTATGCCAGAGTGGACACTTCTGGGGGCTCAGAAGCGTGGGAGTCAACTGTACAGTACACATAAGCCACTGAAAAAGGTGTGTGGGAATAAAAGATGAAAAACTCGGACATTGCCAGAGAGTTGATTGGTAAGGACCATCAGGTGACTCTGGCACATCAGGTGATCAAAAATGCAAACAGAATGAAAGGAACAGAAGGGAAAAGGATAGGGGGAAAGGACAGGAAGGGAAAGGAAGTAGATGCAAATGGGGGGTCCCCTGACATCACCCCCCCTCTAGGATGCGGCATCTCGATGCATTGGGTAGAAGAAGTTCTGAATGGCTGCATCAACTGGTGAAATGTGATAAACCCCTCGAATGGCCTTGGGTGCGTTAGGATGCTGCTGGTAGAAGTCCCGAACTAGCTGTGGTGCCCGAACATTCTCCTGTGGTTTCCAGGATACATCTTCCAGACCATAGCCCTTCCACTTTACCTTGAACTGCAGTTTCTGCCGGAATAAGCGGCTGTCCAGTATCTTCTCCACCTTGTACTGTTCTTTGTTATTGACCAATACTGGCAGGGGCAGTGGCCTGGGATGACGGCCTAGGATGGGGTCAATTGGTGCTGGAGAGAGCTTTACCACATTGAATACTGGGTGGAGTTGACGCAAACTGTTGGGGAGATGCAGTCAATAAGCCAGGGGGCCCACTTGCCACTCTACTGCAAATGGTCCCAGATGACAATGTGACAGTTTCTGTGAAGGTCACGTCATGGTGATGTTTGACACGTTGAGGTAGACACGGTCTCCTGGTCAATACTTGGGAGTGGGAGTACGACCACGATCATAGTATCTGGCCATATCATCCTTGGCCTTTGTCAGCGCTGCCTTTTCCTCCTCCTGGGCTGCTCTCATCCTGTCCACAAAATCATTCACCGCATTGTTACTGGAAGGGCATGCTCATTGTTCAAAACCCATGCGGGGGTGGTGGCCTGTGTCCAAGAAAAAGGGGGAGAACTGAGTTGAGGTGTGGACATGATTGTTATACTGGAACTCTGCATCTGGTAGTAGCTTGTCCCAGTCATCTTGCCATTCATTACAGAATAGGCGCAGATACTGCTCCAGCTCCTGATTAACACGTTCTGTTTGCCCGTCGGACTGAGGATGATATGCCATTGAGGTGTGCAGTTTAATGCCCAGGAGTCAATACAGCTCGCAGGTGAACTCCGCCACAAACTGAGGTCCTTGGTCTGAAATGTAGGCGTCAGACAGACCATGCAGCTTCCAGACATTCTTCCGGTAGAGGTTGGCAGCCCCCATGGCGGAGCAGGTGGTATGAGTGGGAATGAAATGCGCTTGTTTACTGTAGAGGTCCACCACCACCATGACAGCATCATACCTGTGTGCGTTTGGCAGTTCCACAATGAAATCCATGGTGGAGGCTACGCTCCATCTTTCTGCTGGAACTGGGAGAGGGTGAAGTTGACCCATGGGAAGTTGGCAGCGTGGTTTAGTCTGTAGGCACAAGTCATAAGTGCTGGTGTAAGAGCCAACATACTGTGACATCTGAGGCCACCAGTAGTTACGTGAAACCAGCTCAAGGGTCTTCCACTGGCCAGGATGTCCGGCAACACGAGAGTCATGGTGCTGCTCAACAATGTGCCTGCACAGCTCAGGGATGTTTGGCACGTAGATATGTCCATGGAAGGTTAGGATGCCACCTTCCTCATGCCATTCATTGGTGCGTACTGACTTTACTCCATTTCCCTTGTTAGACTGCAGTACGCGAGCTGCCTGAGCCACCATGTCCTCCTGCATACCCTGTCAGTTCCCCTGCTGGATCTCCTTGAGGATGTTTGCCTCATCCCCTTGGATTGCCAAGCCCTCCAGAGCACAAATGGCAAAGAGTTCCGGTTTGAGGAGGACAATGTTGTCATTATCGCCTGCACCAGTCCCGTGGTCTGCTTGCCACAATAGTGGATCTGGCTTGCCCATGCTCCTTCCAGGCCTGTGGTGCAGCAAGAAGTCGAAGTTGGCCAGGTACAGGGACCAGCGAGCTTGCCGGCGGTTGAGCTTCTTTGCTGTCCGGAAGTACTCAAGGTTCTTGTGATCTGTCCATACTTCGAACTTATGCCTTGCACCCTCTAGGAAATGTTGCCACTCTTCTAATGAATGGACAATGGCAAGCATCTCCTTGTCATGGATCTCGTAGTTCCGCTCCATGGCATTCAGGCTCTTGGAGTAGAAGGCTACAGGATGCCACTTACCATCCTCCTTTGACTCTTGAGAAAGGACTGCCCCCATGACAAAGTCAGAGCTGTCAGCTTCAACGCGGAAGGGAGAGTCATTGTTTGGAAAAAGGAGGACTGGTTTTGAGGTGATGGCTTGTTTGAGGGTGTTGAAGGCACCTTGCTGCAATGCTTCTCAACACCACATGCTATCTTTCATGGTGAGGTCAAATAGAGGGTGCGCATGGTGAGAGAAGTCTTGAATGAACCTCCGATAGAAGTTGGTGAATCCCAAAAAGGCTTGCACCTCCTTCTTGTTCCTTGGTTTGGGCCATTCCGCTATGCCAGCTACCTTTGCAGGGTCCATCTCTGCCATTCCATGCAATATGATCAGGCCAAGATATTCGACCTTAGTCTGTTCAAATTTGCACTTCTCTGGCTTGAGGTAGAGCTGGTGTTGGCAAAGACATTCCAGGACGAGACGTGTGATATGACAATGCTCCTCAAGAGTCTTGGTGTAGATGAGAATGTTGTCAAGATACACACAAACAACTCCTTCTGCAATGAGATCGCAGAAGATGTTGTTCATCATTTTCTGGAAGGTGGCAGGGCTATTGCTCAAGCCAAAAAACATTACCAGGGGTTCAAAGAGTTCATGATTGGTCCGGAATGCTGCCTTCCACTCGTCACCTTCTTTAATGCGCACATTGTTGTAGCCCCAGCAGACATCCAACTTGGTGAAGTAATGTGTGCCTCGGAGATTGTTAATAAGCTCAGAGATGAGTAGCAGTGGGTAGCAATTCTTGACTGTCATCGCATTCAGGATACGATAATCCTGAACCAGACGTAGAGACCCATCCTTCTTCTTGATGAAGAAGTGTCAGGTCCCGCTGACGACGGGGGCTCAGCTACACTGGCGAGTCCTTACTAGGCAAGCTCGGGAGGCTAAGTACGGGTCTGGGGCTTCGCAGAAGCTCTGGGTACAGCTACGAGTGGTCCGGGGGAAGTCCAGATGCTCCGGGGTACGAGTAGTGTCGCGCGCAAAGTAGAAAGTGCTCCGGGTAAGGGAGCATGGGAGGAAAGGGGTTGGGTAGGGGCGTAGCAAAGGGGGAGATGGGTAGCAAAGGGGAGTGGTATGGATCGGGGTAGGAGTAGGTTCGGAACGGGGGGAGTAGGTACGGAATGGGTGGGGTGGGTTGGTTAGGGAGACCAGGGTGAAGAGAGAAAGAGATACGGACGATAGGTAAAGAAACGGAGAAGAGAAACGGAAGGAGAAACAAGTCACGGAATGGAACGAGGCATGGAGATGGGAGACGAGAGACGAGAGATGAGAGACGAGAGACGAGACGAGAGAGAGAGGCAAGAGAATAGATTGAGATTGAGATAGAGACAGAGACAGAGACAGAGACACGGAAATACGGAGAACTACGGTTAATATCAAGACTACTCGACTCATATGCTACCCTATGGTTTATGTACCACCCACCCACTAAGTCCCGGGTAGGATTCTAGCCGGGACCGAGACATCTGATTCGTCCGGCTAAGTCCCCGGACTGGCTCCCAGCCCTGGGGTTGTGATAGTGGTCGGGGCATGCTGGCACAGGTTATGGCAGGCTTGTGTCGGGCAGGTTGGCGGTCACAGTGTGTGGTGGTGGCGCCCCTCGGCGCCACAGAAGCAGCTGGCATTGTGACATGCTGGCAGTTCATGGGAGGAATGTTGCGGAACATTATGTGATGGCCGGGATGCCGGGGGTCCGGGTGTGTCCGGTGACAGGGAAGCCTTGGGGTGACATGTCAGCCGAGATGCTGGGGCTCGGTGATGGCCAGGGATCTGTTTGGAGATGGCTGCAGGTGTTGCCGGTGCAGCGTTGGGAGGTTGTTGGCAGTCCTGGAGGTGCGCAAGGGGTGCGGGGGAGGTGTGTGTTGGGGCCGGGGCAGCATATGGAGGTCTGAAGATGGTGGGGTCGTGACATTACCCCCCCTTCAGTGTTGAGACCCTTCAAGACAGGGGCCGCGGTGGCGGTGCCATGGGAATTCAAACCCAAAGCTAGTGCTGACACAGAAGTTCATGGAATTGAAGTCAAAGACATACGGCAGCCATCCAGAAGGTGCTCCGGGGGGGATAAGAGGAGGGCTCACCGCGGTTGGTTCTGTGTCCGACTATGTCTTCATCTAGTTCCTCCTCTGGTCCCCCTACTCCTCCGTCCTCCAACAACAATTGTGTGGTGTCCTGGGAACTATAC
>QGOB01000510.1:0-21578 GCA_003313055.1 Termitomyces sp. MG145 | reverse complement strand
CCCAACCACAGATTCGGATACCCCGCTCGAACCGGGTGCGCCGCCTAGGAAGTTTGGTGCACAAGTTGATGCGTCGGTAGAACCAGAGCAGAGTATTCAGGAGACATTGGTATACGATGCATCTGTGGCACGCGAGATGGGTGTCAAACCCTCGGCGGAGAATAAACGGAGGAGTGCCTCAGGGAAAACCTGCAAACCTGGCAACGCACTCTTTTTTTCGTGATATACCTCGCGCCGGGAGATTATCACCGCTTCCACAGTCCGACTGCGTGGGTCGTGCCAGGTGAGCTCTATTCGGTTTCACCCTACATGGCCAAGCGTCTGGAGAACCTGTTTGTCCTTAACGAGCGGGTGGCGCTCCTCGGACGATGGAAACACGGCTTCTTCAGCATGGTGCCGGTCGGCGCTACAAACGTCGGCAGCATCATCCTCAATTTCGACCAGGCAAGTCCTTTATCTCTTACCCCTTCCTCCTCCCCTAATACCAACACCCATGTTAGGCCCTCCGCACGAATGTCCGCGGGCGCCCACCACCACCCGGTACATACTCTGAAGCTGTCTACTCCGCGGCTTCGCCGATCCTAAACGGACAGCCCCTCATTGCCGCACAGGAGATGGGTGGGTTCTGCCTCGGTAGCACGATTGTTCTTGTTTTCGAGGCACCAGCGGACTTTGAGTTTGCGGTTCAAGCAGGCCAGAAGGTCAAGGTTGGACAGAGATTAGGGGATGTGGCACAGAAACTCAAGGCCTGATCAGGCTGTGGCCTGCTCTTCGTCAGTCTGGTCATTTGTTGTCTGTCTGTGCCTTTACCAAGAGTGTATGTATGGACCGACTTCTACGTTGCTTGCCAGACCAGTGCTTCTCGATCTTCAACATGGACGAGCGCCTTGTGGTCAGCGGAATCTATTCATTAAATATCTATCGGATGGGCTACACGCGTACTACGCGTTATGATGGCTGTAGCCTATCCTTAATTGATGTTCATCCATCTTCATGCACTGTACCAATACCATCAATATCCAAACGTTCAAGTCCTGAAAATATATCACAACTATCTTGAATCCCTATTTCATCAACATACATTATGAGGGAGACATCAGGTTGAAAAGGTGTGCAATTAACAGATTTCGTGAAGTATACCAAGAGCGCGGATGAAAAACCGCGGTGAATAAATGGAAAGAGACAAGTCCATGAATGTCCCCGAGGTATGGAAGACATTAAATTTTTCTGATTTTGACATTAAATTTTTCTGATAAAACAAAGGATTTTACCTGAGAACTACTTGAAAGAAATATGACAAGTGTTTACAAAGGAACACATTAAGATAAACATTATGTTTTTCTCTAGAAATAGACTGGAAACATTATTCATTTTTTCTATCTGTATCTTAGGAAAAATCAAAATCAAAAGAAATTGTTTTCCTCAAGGAAAAGCATTGAAATTGTTTAACTTTTTCTTTTTTGTTTCAATAAATTTTATGTAATATGTGAGAAAAACTATTTAGAAATTATTCAACGTCTTTCTAATGGGTTTTTCTTCCTGAAAAATCTCCCAATTCCTGCAGTGATGAGGGGAATGTGGTGGCAAAGTCATAGAGTATGCAAATGAATGCTTGGGCTGTAGGGATGACTCAAGATGCAAACTAAAGAAACTCAGTGAATTCATTGAGTTCTCTCAATGTGTGGTGACATGATGTCCATGCCGATGTGATCTCCTGGAGATAAGCCAGTTTTTCTAGAGGCAGCCAAACCTCCATTGCTATGAAGTCAAGTTTTAAGCCTAGGAACTCAATCATGGTGTCTGGGCCCATGATCTTCAATAGCTGAAAAGTAAGGCCAAGCTGTGCTCCAAAATCAGTTGCCTAGGAGAGAGATTTGTCAACAAGTGGAGCAGGAATGGTGCATGGGAAAATTGCAAGAAAGTCATTAAGGTAGTGGCACACCCATGCTTTTCAGATTTGATTATCTATTAAGTTGAGTCCTGACATTGTATCAAAGTTCCTCACTCAGCCAAGGTCCCTAGCTCATTGTAGCAAGTATTGTCCTTGCTGTTTCCCTACCTCAACAATTTTGCCCTCCCTCCATGTTAACTATGCAATTTGATAAAGGCCCAAGTATTTTTTACCTTCTTACTACCCCCATTTACTGGTGCTGCTAATAGTATTAAGTTAAGTACATAATAAGGAACCTTATTCAGTATGTACAAAAGGGTTGTTCCAAGGCACTTTCCAGAGCTGAACAGTTGGGCCTGTGTCCTTTAGTGGGCCAGCCTTTTCTATACCAGTGCAACAGATAGTAGTCACTCCATTGAGCCTGGGTATTTCACAACTGCTCTCTAGTTTGACAGTGTGAATTCACATTGCTTGTGGCTGAAGAAGATTTTGACAGTTTCCACTGAATCAGCTGATTGGGTAGAGTCCTCACTTGCACATGTGTAACAGCTTACATTCACTATGTCTAACTCTGATAAACAAATTAACATTCTCTATGCAGGAATTACATCTATTCTTGAATCAATAAACAACCTCATACCCACATGAAGCAACACTGCTACTAATCTTGATGCCACAGCCCAATCCATAGCCCAGCTTGCAGCAGCTACCAGTGAGTTTGCCACTATGTGATCCACTGACAACTTTCAGCAGCCACAAATTAGGGTTGCTGTTAATCCAAGATCTGTTCCTCTCCCTGATGAGTTCAAAGGGACTAGAGATAAAGCTGCTTACTTTTTATGTGCATGCAATCAATACTTTGCACAAATGGAGATCCTACATGATGAGGTCAAAATAGTGACAAGTCTTGCACTAATGAAAAGAGATAAGGCCAGCAAATGGGCAGAGAATCAGCTAGATCTTATATAAGATGAAGGAGATGGAGCACTGACCATGTAGATTCAATTCCAGAGGGCTTTCAAAGACCATTTTGGGAATTGCACCCTACAAGACACTGCTGCTTCAAAAATTCAAGCACTTATAATGGATGACAAACATGTGGATAAATATAATACAGAATTCAATAATCTGAAGAACAATACTCAGTGGAATAAGACAGCTCTGCTGGACTGCTACAAACTTGGTTTGAAGAAAAACCTGCTCATGAAAGTATAGTATATCAGTGTGATCCTCTCCCAACTAGCCTGCAAGAGGAAATACAATGGAACAAATTATCATGTATGGTTGGATAATATGAAGGCTGCATTGCAAGCAAAATCCCTGTTGGGAGTTGTATCAGGTTATGGACTTGGTCCGCCTGTCCCGCCTTCCAAATTTCCTGAATTGGTCAAGGAAACTGTACTTACCAAGGAAACTTTTTCTATTCCTACATGAACTCATGGATGTTCTCAAATTGAAGGAATATAAGGTGTGGTATATTGCAAATGATAGATTCAAATGTTGGCTAAACAAGGATGACTCCACTATGGGTTTAATCCAGAACACCATTGAATATATGCAGCGCAAGTCGATCGTATCAGCAAAGATGTCAATGCAAATGTGGGAACAACTAAAAAAGAATTATATCAAGCTTCAAAGCAGTACCAATATCCATTTCTATTATCAGCAGCTCTACACCAAACAGTAGGATGGTACTTCCTTGATGTCTGATCACATTGGGTTCTACCTGAGCATTTGTCATTGATTCATTGAAGCTGGCCATAGACCCAATGATTATATGATAATCAACACAATCTTGTTATCACTTCCCTGTAACTCCTACATGGGAGGTTGTGAAATCTAATCTGCTTTATCATGGACCTATGCTCACCCTCAAGGCTGTATCAGCAGAACTGATGTCCATCTATGAGTGAGTTACCTCATGAGGACTCTGCTGTGTCAAAAACCCTGGCATTTATTAGCAAAGGGGATAATAATTTGAGTGGGAGTAAACCTGATTTCAAATCCACAAAAAGAAAGATAAAAAAGAAATGAGAGCCAAAACCTGATGACATCTGTCACAATTGCAGCAAAAAAGGACATTGGAGTCCAAAATGCCCAAATCCCAAAAAGTCCAAAACAATTAGCAATGCCCATGTTTCCATAACTGAAAGTTGTGAAATTGGAAAAGTCTTGATGGAGACAAATAATGAGATGCCTGTTGGTTTACTTCTCAATAGTGCGGCATCATGCCACATGATTGCCAATCAATCATACTTCACTAAATATCATAATATTGAAGGTCAACATATTTCTGTGAGTGGTTCAAATAAATTACCTGTTGCCAGAATTGGATTGATTACCTTCAAAGAAAATGTTCCCGATGGAGTAAACAATGTCATTCTTCATGACATGTTTCATATTCCTACTCTTAGGGCTAATTTGATTAGCCTAGGGTCATTACAATGAGTTGGCATGTCAATCAGAGGCTTACCTTTTGGCATATGTCTGGAATGGAATGGAAGGAACAAGATTTTCTTCATGCAAACCTCATTGGATCAAATGGTATCTTATACCAAATTAAAATGCTAACCATCAACAATCATAATGATCACATTGTGTATGTCACGAGCAAATCCACTATGTGTTTATGGCATTGCTGACTTGGACACATCAGTCCTCGCATAATAAAGTCTATGGTTGATCAAAATATTGTGACTGGACTTCAGATTAAACAACCTTGCAAATTTGATCATCTGTGCAGCAGTTGTGCACAATGCAAACCTGTTCATCCCCCTCTGCCCATGACTAGCAGCACTAAATATGATAAAAACAAGTTACTCATTATGAACTTGACTGATCCAATGTCAGTGCCTACTTTGGATGGTTACAGATATGCTCTGGTAATTGTTGAAGTCAGCTGTCAATATCCAAAAGGGAGGCTTCTCAAGAAAAAGGATGAAGTAACTGATGCCATTTGTTACCTTGTGGCTTGCTTTGAACGAGAATCCAGAAAACTTGTCAAGGCCATTCACACTGATAATGGTAATGAGTTTGTTAATGCTGTAATCAGGGAATTGTAAGAGGACACTCGTGATGTGGGATACTCCTGACAAGGTGAGGTCACACAACAAGACTAAGTGAGCAAGGGCGGTGGCGAGCGAGCAATAAGCTGGCAAGCATAGGCAGCAAAGCAGACAAAGCAAGAGGATAACGTGCAAAGGGGGATGACACTAAAGAGCTTACAGTCGGCTTACTGTATAGACCAGGAAAGCACTGTTATTGTTAGGTGTCAGGTCCCGCTGACGACGGGGGCTCAGCTACACTGGTGAGTCCTTACTAGGTGAGCTCAGGAGGCTAAGTACGGTCCGGGGCTTCGCGGAAGCTCCGGGTACAGCTACGAGTGGTCCGGGGAAAATCCGGATGCTCCGGGGTACGAGTAGTAACGCGCGCGAAGTAGAAAGTGCTCCGGGTAAGGAAGCACGGAGGCGGGAGGACAGGTAAAGAAACGGAGAGAAAACGGAAAGGAGAAATGAGTCACGGAACGGAACGAGGCACAGAGACGAGAGACGAGAGACGAGAGACGAGAGACGAGAGACAAAACCGGAGAGAGAGAGAAGCAAGAGAATAGATTGAGATTGAGATAGAGACAGAGGCAGAGACAGAGACACGGAAATACGGAGAACTACGGTTAATATCAAGACTACCTGACCTGTATGCTATTCTATGGTTTATGTACTACCCTTCCGCTAAGTCCCGGGTAGGATTCTAGCCAGACCGGGACATCTGATTCCTCCGGTTAAGTCCCCGGGCTGGCTCCCAGCCCCGGGGTTGTGATCATGGTTGGGGCGTGTTGGCGCGGATTACGGCGGGCCTGTGTCGGGCGGGTCGGCGGTTGTGCTGCGTAATGGTGGCGTCCCTCGGTGCCACAGAAGCAGGTGGCATTGTGACGTGCCGACGGTTCGCGGGAGGAATGTTGCGGAACATTATGTGATGGCCGGGATGCTGGGGGTCCGGTTGTGTCCGGTGACAGGGAAGCCTTGGGGTGACGTGTTGGCCGAGATGCCGGGGTTCGGTGATGGCCGGGGACCTGTTCGGAGATGGCCGTGGGTGTTGCCGGTGCAGCGTTGGGAGGTTGTTGGCAGTCCCGGAGGTGTGCAAGGGGTGCGGGGGAGGTGTGTGTCGGGGCCGGGGTTGCGTAAGGGAGTCCGGAGATGGCGGGGTCGTGACATTAGGTCGAAGAGTATTCTACTCTGTTGACCTACTTATATACATACATGGGCGGCTTACTAATGCTAGTGTGGTAAGCGGCCCGAGTGACTAAGCTATGTGTCATAAACAATATGTAAGTAGAGAAGTATTGTCCGATTACTATGAGGTGATGACTAATATCCGTGGGAAGGTGCAGGGCTGGGTGGCCAGTCTGTCCATGATGCTAGATAAGATGCAATATGTACGACTAAGACCATATAGAGTTGGCCATCTGATAAGATATCGGATGTCCCCTTACAGGAATTTTGTTTAATGAATGGTATTTGACACAATACTATGAATCCTTATTGTCCGGAACAAAATGGCATTGCTGAAAGAGCTACACTGGCTCAAAAAACTGTCCCAATGTTTGGCCTTTTTGGAAAGATTCACATGGTGTGCAACAATTATTTAGGCAAAAAAACGTAGAAAATCACATGAGATGCAGCTGCATCCTGGCTTCATAATGATGTACATATCATGTAATTTGGACAAGAACTCGCGTATTAATAAATCAAACAAAATATTCAATCATTGGGGCAGTTTTTTGACTCACTTCAATTTTCATATTTTCTCAATATTTTTCAGCAGTAGAAGATGGAAACACATTGTGGGAAGTATAAACAATGTCATGTGACCTTGTTTGTACTAATTTGACATGTTCAACTTCAATCAATTACTTTCTTGACACTCTACCACTATCATGCAACCTGTTTTTGCTGCCAATCGCTCTTCTGTTGCTTCTCTCCTTAATGAGGGGTATTCTCAGTGTCAAATCCAAGCAAAAACTGGCCTGGGAAGGGGTACTGTGGGGAGGATCAGCAAAGAACTGGAGAGCAACAAAAAGAATCATCTTGGAGGTTGTCCTTCTAAGCTTACAGCACATGACAAACAGTCTATTATTTGTCAAATTACTACTGAGAAGCTGGATAATGCTGTTCAAGCTACACAGTTCATTAATTCTGTCATCTCCAGTCCTGTCAATCCTCAGACAGTCAGGAATGCATTGAAGGAGGCAGGTTTTTGCTCAGCAACAAAGAAGAAAGTTCCCATGCTCAAGGCTGCTCATCATGCAAACCGGCTCAAGTTTGCTCAGCATTATGAAAACTAGACAGTGGAGGATTGGAAAAGAGTTTTGTGGAGTGATTGGATTGAATCAGATGGGAAGGTATATATGTGGAAAATTCCAGGAGAACCACTATCTGACCGCATCACTACACCAACTGTTAAGCATGAAGGAGGAAACAATTTAATGGTATGGGGCTGCATGGGTTGGAATGGAGTAGAGAAGCTCATTGAAGTTCAGGGGAAGATGGATGCTGCACAGTATTGTGAGATTTTGGATGAGGGAGTGGTGAAAAGTTGAAAATGAAGGAGGAAGAATAATATTTTCAGCAGGACAACGACCCAAAACACACCTCCAAACAAGCAACAACCTGATTTTCTGATAATAACATCATTGTGATATCCTGGCCTGTCCAATGCCCTGACCTCAATCCCATTGAACACCTCTGGGTTTACATCAAGTACAAACTTTTGGAGTATGAGGTACCCTCTAAAGGAGTGCATGACTTGTGAGAGAGTGGTTAAGGAGTAGAATGAAATACCTCCAGAGGTATGTCAAAGCCTCATAGAGAGCATGCCTAGAAGGATCAAAGCAGTTATAAAGGCAAATGGAGGCCATACCAAGTACTAGACATGAAAATTAAAGTAAATTAGAGTGGGTCAAAAAACTGCCTCAATGATTGAATAATTTGTTTGATTTATGAATAAGCGAGTTCTTGTCCAAATCACATGATATATACATCATTATGAAGCCAGGATGCAGTTGTATGTCATGTGATTTTCTACAATTTTTTGCTTAGGTAATTGTTGCACACCATGTGAATCTTTTTAAAAAGGCCAAATATTGAGGCAGTTTTTTGAGCCATATTCATGGAAATGACTTGATGCATGCTACATGGAGCCAACATGGACTTACATTACTAGGGCAAGGCATTTATGTATGCCATCTACATTCAATCAATTACACCCACTTCTGCTTTGGACAGAAAAATTCCTTATACTGAATGAAATGAATCAAAGAAAAAACCTGACATATCTCACTTATGAATTTTTGGCTCTCTTGGATGGGCATATGTGCTGAAAAAAGAACAGGAAGGCAAACTAGAGTCTCAAGCTGTAAGGGTACAAATGTTAGGTTGGTGGGCTGATGAAACAAAAGGTTACAGACTTGAAGATCTTGAAAATAGAAAACTAATTACTTTGGCAAGAATGGAAGTCAAATTGACCCACTTCTCTGACAAAGAAATTAACGACTTCATTGACAAAGCAATATATCCAGAATTGGATGTACCTTGACAAGTTTCTATTCTTTCTAGGCTCAGCAAAAATGAAGTAGTTGCTATATTAGAGGAGTCTGATGATTCTAAAATAGCTTCAACCAAGTCCACTCCTATCAGTGACCTTCAGTACCCTGAATCTTCTTGCCCAATAACACCTCCACAAACTTCAGTTGTAGAAGTACCACTTGCTTCTTTACCAAAACAGAAATCTTCCACCCATGAATGTCACCTTCCATCAAGATATTGTCAAGATCCTGAGCCCAATGATGAAAATCATATGGCATTTGTGACTGTAGGTGGTCCATTGATGAATGATGCAATGCAATCTTCATTGGCCAATGATTGAAAAAAGGCAATTGACTCCAAATACAAACAATTAATCAGTAAAAGTGTGTTTGATGAAGTTGATGACTTGCCTGAGGGTAAGAAATTGGTTGGGAGTAAAATTGTGTCAAAGGAAAAGCTTGATGAGTGAGGTAATCATCAAAAATTTAAAGCTTGCATTGTTGCACAAGGTTTTTTGCAAGTCCCCAGGATTGACTTTAATGAAACTTTCTCTTTGGTTGCCAAGTTTACAACTTTACATGCCTTTCTTGCACTTGCCACCATTCTGAACCTTGAGATTCATCAAATAGATGTAATAGAGGCTTATCTGGAAGGATCATTGGATGAAGAAATATATATGCAAATGCCTGAAGGGATTGGAAAGAAGAAATCCTGGAGACTTTGAAAAGCTATATATGGTCTGAAGCAAGCTGGACAAAAATGGAAAGAACAACTTCACAAGGTTCTTACCAAGCTTGGTCTTAGGCAAATGAGGTCTGACAATTGTCTTTATGTCCTTCAAACCACAGATGGAATCAAATTGATAGTCTTGATGTATGTGGATGACATGGTGATTGTGAGTCCCAATATCTGTAAAGTTATTTCTTTCAAGAAGGACTTGGCTAATAACTTTGACATAACGGATCTAGGAGAAATTCAATATATTCTTGGGATTCAAGTCATGTGTGATTGCTCAAACAGAACAATTCATCTAAATCAAACTGCTTATATTGACTCTATTCTTGAATGTTTCAATATGTCTAATTGTATGCCAGTATCAATATTGATGACCCCAAATCACAATTTGTCATTGTCATAATGTCCTCATACTTCTGAAGAACATGAGTTATACACCAAATATGCAAAAAACATAAATTATCTATCAGTTGTTGGTTTGCTATTGTATGCCACACAAACATGTCCAGACATTCAGTTTGCAGTTAACTTGGCTGCTCAATTTGCCAGAAACCTGGGAATACCCCACCTTGCTGCCTGTAAATGTATTTTGCATTATCTTCATGGCACAAAGAATCTAGGTCTACAATTTGGTGGATGCTATTATAAAAACATCAGTCTTATAGGTTGGAGCAATGCTAGTTGGGTGAATGATGCAGATGACCAAAAATCTACCAGTGGTTGGAAATTTGATATCAATAGGAGTACTATTTCCTGGTCCTCCAAAAAGCAACAGGTCATCTTGACGTCAACTGTAGAAGCTGAATATATTTCATCTTCCAATGCAATCAAAGAGGCAATATGAGTTAGAAATCTCTTATATAAGCTTGATTTTCCTTGAGTTACCATGACAATCATTTATTCCAACAGTGCCGGTAGCATTGCCTAATCAAATAACCTGGTATCCCATTCACGAGGCAAGCACATCAATATATGATATCATTTTATATGAGACCACATTGCACAACAAAATATCAAACTAGAATATGTTTCCAGCAAAGAAATGATTGCTGACATATTCACAAAAGCTTTACTCCAAGAAACCTTCATCAAATTCCATAATGTTGTTTGACTTCAAATATGACATCATTCTATTCAAATCAATGATTCAATTTGTATGTATATGCATTGTCATACATTACTTATATTTTGTCAGTGTGAAACACAAATTACTAAGAATGTCTCATCAGTAAACTAGGAGTATATAGTACTTCACTTACTGGAGTTTAAGTCATTTTTTGACTTATTAACTCCAGGTATGATTATATACTTATCATTTAATGAATACTCATCTTTTGACTTATTAACTCCAGCTTCATATGACCATCAATATATATATTTGTCTCCAATATTCCACTGCATGAAACTTAGTCATGTTGCAACAACATTGCCTGAAATTGTTGCTCTCCAAAGGTTATTAAAGTTGTTGGTGTAGGAAAAATGTCAGACAAGATGAAGAAAGCAGTAACAATGCAGCTTCACAAACAGAGTTTTTAAACAGCCTACCAAGTGGCCAAATGCAGAGCTAACCAATGTGACCAATTTAAATATCAATTTGATTACTTTTATACAGAACAAGAGTATTTTTTACTAGGTTACCCATTAAAAAGCTACCATGAGTAGTACCTATATTCAATATAGATGAGACAAAAAACATAAATGAATCTATAACTAAGTTTGTGCCACTGACTATGAGATATATGAACCACACCAAAAAAGTCTATTTTCATATTGCAAATATAGGAAATTTAGAAATCATAATAGGTCATAACTGGCTTAGAAAGCATAACCCCAAGATTAATTGGCACATGGAAGAAGCTGTCCTGAAATGGTGCCTTAGTTCATGTGGCAGAGGAAGAATAGACAGACTAAAGAGGGAGGCAAAGAAATAAAAACAGATAAAAAAGGACAGAGCTATGACAAGGGATGAAGAAATAGTAGGAGAACATGGAGTAAACCCCAATAAGGGTAAATTTCAATGGTTAAAGGAAGGCTATCAATATTTTTTAACTCAGAAGTTGGTATCTTTGATGCACTGTTCTCTGAAAAGAGCTGGGTGGCAGTAGCAGCAACCCTCTGAATCAATGCAATGACAAATCTGCTCCAGAAGATCACCCAGAGAGAAAACAAACAAAAACAGAAAAGGTCAATAAAGGAAATGATACCTGAACATTACTATGCACCATTCAACTTAGTATTTGAGAATGACAGGTTTGACAAGCTTCCCCCACAACAACTGTGGGATCATGCAATAGACATTTCCTCAGGTGCAGTTCCAGCTAAAGCATCAAAGGCATACCCACTTAGTCCATACAAGCAAAAAGAGTTAGACAAATTTCTAAATGAGAATTTGAAAAGTGGAAGAATTAGAGAATCTAAGTCACTGTGAGCATCAGGCTTCTTCTTCATAAAGAAAAAGGACAGAAAATTGAGACCTATACAAGATTACCATAAACTAAACTCTATGACTGTGAAAAATGCATACTCACTGCCACCTCACTGCCACTTATCTTGGAAATAATTGGAAAACTATGTCATGCACAATTTTTCTCAAAAATGGATGTGCATTGGGGTTTTAATAATATTCATATAAAATAAGGAGATGAACATAAAGCAGCATTCCTAACTAATCAGGGCCTTTTTGAGCCAACAGTCATGTTTTTTGGATTGTGCAATTCCCTGGCAACATTCCAGACAATGATGAATAACCTATTGAAAGATTTAATACTGTGTGGCATAGTGATGGTTCATATGGATGACATACTTGTATATACACATACTTGTATATACACATACTTGTATATACAATGACTCTGGCTGAGCATCAGAAAGTCATACTTGAAGTACTCAAGATCCTTGATCAAAATAAATTATACCTAAAACCCAAATTTGAAAAAACAGAAATTGAATACCTTGGTGTCATAATTGGACAAGGAAAAGTAGCTATGGACCTAAGCAAGTTGGCTGCAATAAAGAATTGGCTACTACCACAAACAGTCAAGCAGACCCAATCATTCCTCAGATTTTGTAACTTTTATAAAAAAATATATCAAAGGCTTCATGTCCATTGCACAGCCTTTATACTATGCCACAAGAAAATGCAATAAGTTGAATTGGACGACAGCATGTGAAAAGGCATTTCTGTCAGGTCCCGCTGATGATGGGGGCTCAGCTACACTGGCGAGTCCTTACTAGGCGAGTTCAGGAGGCCAAGTACAGGTCCGGGGCTTCTCGGGAGCTCTGGTACAGCTACGAGTGGTCCGGAGTGAAGTCCGGACGCTCCGGGGCACAAGTAGCGATGCGTGTGAGGTTCAAAAGTGCTCTGGGGAGGGGAGCACAAGTTCAGGGGGTAGGAGGGTTCGTAATGGGGGAGGGAACAGGGAACAGGAGGGTAGTATTGGTTGGAGGGGGCAGAGGTAGGTTTGGGAGTGGGTAGAGATAGGTACGGAATGGATGGGGGGTGGATTGGTCAGGTAACCAGGGGACGAGAGGGGACACAGAACAGAGATTAGAAATAGAGAGGAAGAGATATGGAACAGTAGATAGAGAAATGGAGGAGAGATATGGAACAGAGATATGAGTCATGGAACAGAAACACGAGGCACGGAGATGAGAGACAAGAGACGAGAGAGAGAGAGAGGCAAGAGAATAGATTGAGATAGAGACAGAGATGGTTAATATCAAGACTACCCGACTCATATGCTACTCTATGGTTTATGTACTACCCTTCCGCTAAGTACCCGGTAGGGTCCTGGCCCAGGACCGTAGCATCTGATTGTCCTCCGGTTAGGTCCCAGGGCAGGTTCTCAGCCCCGGGGTCATGACAGTTGTTGGGGCGTGTTGGTGCAGGTCATGGCGGTCTTGCATCGGGCGGGTCGGTGGTTATGGTACGTAGTGGTGGCGTTCGTCAATGCCACAGAAGCAGGTGGCCCGGTGACATGCCGACAGTTCATGGGAGGAATGTTGCGGAATGTTATGTGATGGCCAGGATGCTGGGGGTCCAGATGTATCTGGTGACAGGGAAGCTTTGGGGTGACGTGTCTGCTGAGATGCCAGAGTTTGGTGATGCCCAGGGGGTTGTCCAAAGATGGCTGTGGGTGTTGCCGATGCAGCGTTGTGGGGTTGTCAGTGGCCCTGAAGGTGTGTGGGGGGTGTGGGGGGGTGTGTGCTGGGGTTGGGGCAGCGTAGGAAGGTCCGGAGATGGCGGGGTTGTGACAATTTCATACTATGAAAGACGGATTGACATCTTCTCCAGTACTATCCCTTGCTACAGATAACAATCCCTTCAAAATCAAGTGCAGTACTGTCTCAAAGGGTTAATGATGAATGGAACCCAATAGCTTACTATTCAAAGGGATTTTCGGCAACAGAAAGAAATTATGAGGTGCATGATAAAGAAATATTAGCCATTATTAGGGCATTAGAAGAATGGAGGCACCTAGTTCAAGGAGGCAAATATGTACTAGAAATCTGGACAGATCATAAAAACCTAGAATATTTCTTATCAGCACAAAAACTAAACAGGCAGCAAGCATTACTTGCCAATTATGACTATAGGTTGAGGCATAAAGCAATGCTAAAGCCTGATGCACTCTCGCGCAGGCCAGATCATAAGTAGGGGGTGAAAACAACAATAAAGACATCACCTTAATATCAGCCGAACATATATCAACCCTACTTATCCAGAGCGCAGTCACAACAGGGACCGAGGGAGACAGAATAGTAGACTTAATAAAGGAAAAAGGAGGAAAAATGACGTCCTATTCGATGTTCAGAATAGCTTCCCGCTACCATAATATCGATGATGACTGCTCCATGCTAACCTGACTGCAATGTACGTAGCCGCCGCCAGGATGGTTAAGCCGATTCGGACCCTCTTTTACTCCTAGCTGCCGAGAAGACAACTTTACTTACATCTCTCCAAGGAAGATATATCTCCATTCACATACTCACCAGTGATGCAGTACATACACTCGTCTTTGACTCGCCTATTCGAACCATCATTGTATAGGAAAGACCGCGCAGCACGTTGCACTGCTAAACTGGCAGATGTCGAGCCGCACTGGATTGGGAGACAAATTCCAATCGTAATGATATTGTGCGGCTGCTCTTCTGCCGATTATCCAGGACTTTACTACGCTGCACCGAGTGAGGTAAACCTTTTGGCATTTTACGCCGCTTCTCCTTCGTGATAACTTGAAAGGAGCTCTTCTCTGCCTGTCCATAACACGTCAACTCCTCTCAGCCTGAATCGCTGCGTTATGGACGTAGCTTCAAGCCACTTACCAAACTACCTGGATCATATCCATCGATGCCAAAGGCTTTCCGGATGGCACCGAGCTTCCCGAACGTATACCCTACGTGTACCAAACTGACATGAATCCCGCCTCTGGGTACCAGATATCTATTTCTAGAAATTCAAACCTAGTTCACTCAAAGCCTGAGACCTTTTTCATGGCGCTACAATCGTAGCCGGAGGCAGGGTGACCATACTTGATCCATAAGAGACCCCTTATGAGCTACGATGCGATTGGCTGAGATGGAGACGCTCTAGATCTTACTCAGTGTTCGTGCTTGACACGCCAAGGGTAGTTGCGCGGAGTATGCGTACAATGGGTAAGAGTTTGGTATGTACTTAATAAGATCTTTCACGACTTCGCATTGCACTGATGAAAGTTAATCTACCGATCGTCGATGTTCATTGGTCACAATTAGTACATTCATTTCTTCCTCTAGGACTGGACTTGCTGCGCTGGCAGACAGATACACACACACTCGACACGACAATCAGATGAATGTTCAACTCGTTGCACGTAGAGGAAACGTTATGTCGATTTGGAGATATCACCATTCCAAATCATGGTTCACAGATTGAAGCTTGAGTCTCCGATGCTGGTACTTGTATTCTTGTACACGTATCAAAGATGTTGTTATACCTTTCATACAAGCATCTGCTGTTACTACTGATCATTGACGACGGATCCCATCTAATCGCGAAAGAATGGAGTTTTCCAGTCTCATGGTTGGAACGGAAGTGCCTTCAAATCGCCATTATTAACTATCTGTAGATGGATGGCCGGCGGTAGTAGCGTAGCACCAGTCTTCGTAAGGAAGAACGATGAATTCTCCTTCTAGCCCATGAGAGGCCTCTCGAAGAGAATACCACGGTTTCTCAATATTGCCGACCACATTCGAAGAAATCAGAGTCTAAGTGAAACCTTTTTCAATACAAGTTCACAGCAATAAGTCGTACATTCTCAGCTCCGGTGTTGCATATCATCGCCCCATTAGTATGTATGGCCACGGCCGCCGAAGCACAGGGTACGTCTGATTATTCATCAGCAATTAAAGATAAAGTACATAGAAGCCTAGGGCGGTCACCGGGGTAAAGTCCTAATACAAGTCACAATTCTCATTCATTCTCTCTGACAAGTTCAGCTATATAGCGCAGTATGGAGGCATTATGTATAACCCATCTGACTTCGATCGGCTTTTTCCGGATATTGTTTCGCAAATGCAGAGTGTACGTACGAACAGAAGTATGTACATTATTTCACATTTGACACCATCTGCATCTTGATCTTGATTATTCGCTATCTTTGCTCCGAATGTACTCGATTCTAAACTGCTTGTCGTAACCAACAAAGTTCCTCGACGTGGTTTTGGTTCCATCTCCACCCCGACAGGCCGTGTAATCTCGTAACGGCTAGCTTTTGTTCCGGTCGTTCCATTCATCGACACATTAGTTTGGCGGTAGATCTGTCCAACTTCTTCGTATCTTACTCACAAGAACGGTCATTGATGGCTGTGCAAACGTTCATCGGACAGAAGTCATTACACATGTGCTAACTGAGAAGACAAAGATATACTTGGACTTTCTATGCCACGTCAACATAATCGGACCCATTTCCAACCATCGCAAGAAGTAAGTACTTTGTCATCTAGCTGATTACTCCCTAAGTCTCGTTCCATCTGTACCACCCCCTAGCTGAACTCGCACGCGGAGCTTGATACAGTTCCGGGGTATTGGCGCGAACGATGGGGATGTACAAACAAGAAACGTACTCAGGATTTGACTGGGTGCTATTTGTCAACCTAGAGATCTTCTGCCGGCCGCGGAGTTTCAGTTAAAGGAGACACGGTCGGATGTTTTGTCAATATGTCTTAAAACGTCCAAAGTCAACGTCACTTGCTTGAATGAACTTCTTTTACGGAGTACCATTCCAACAACATGTAGTGTGGTCTTCAGGTCTGGGTCGGTCCACCGTTAACTCTGGAATCTCGAGCACGTTCCGCACTTGGTGACTCGTAGTGCCGTGTACATATGCCACGAATGTCAGGCGAGACTTTAAAAATTAGTATTTTTTTTTCAGCTGCCATATCTTCGCTTATCTGAACGGCCGCCGTGTCCAAAGTGGAGAGAAAAAAATTTCATAGATATTCTCAGGCTTTGGGTTGCATCACTTCAGTTTTACAGAGCCTCAAATCAAACACTGTCGCAGTCTGCGGAAAGCAACAATCTACCGGGTCAGATGAAAGGCTGATGATGCGTCATCACCCACAGATCTTGTTGTTCTCCGTTCTCCGTTTGACTTTATCAGTATCACGATGATCCTGAGGGCGTTATGGGCGACAAGCACTCGTTGTTCTTTCCTTTTATGAAACGAAACACCTTTGTTCTGCCTATTCCCGGAATATGGCCGAGGGTACAAGGTTGTTCTCTACTAGTACCTAGTACTGGAACAGATTCCATCTATTTGGCCACAAGACGCGTCGATGACATGATTCTGAATTCGCTCGAAAAATCCGTGAACTTTGGGGGAGGGGGATCCACGAGCAAGTCCGACTCGGGGGTTTGCGACGCCATGTATGTGCTCCACAAGATGCACAACCAGGGCGGCGATATCAATTACAAGAACGACGCCGACAAGGACACGGTCAAGACGGCCTTCGACACGTTTTACCCGAAGTACAAGGCCGAGAAGGACGAGCGCTTTGAGTTCTGCTGGACGGAGGCCGAATGGAAGGTTTCCTTCAAGACCAACTAGGCTGCTCGAGCAAGTCCGACTCGGGGGTTTGTTAAACTTCTTTTTCCCTCAATACATACATACGAGGGAGATTCAACTTGAATTCCCCATACCTATGCGGCGAACATCACACTAATCGACGGGGGTAGGGCTGTCCCTCAATACATACATACGAGGGAGATTCAACTTGAATTCCCCATACCTATGCGGCGAATATCACACTAATCGACGGGGGTAGGGCTGTCCCTCAATACAGACATACGAGGGAGATTCAACTTGATTTCCCCGTACCTATGCGGAGAACATCATACTAATCGACGGGGGTAGGGCTGTCCCTCAATACATACATACGAGGGAGTTTCAACTTGAATTCCCCATACCTATGCGGCGAACATCACACTAATCGACGAGGGTAGGCTGATGCCGTGGCTTGCTTTCCAGATCTGCACCATGTCCGTCCTCCGTCCCCTCGTCCACAAAGGCCTCAAGCCTCTCTTCTCCGTGTGGAATTCGTCTGTCGGTCCTGAAATGGCAAAGAAGACCCGCGTCTCAAATCCTCCTCCTTCCTCGTCGTCGAACTTACTGCTTGCATTGCTGAACAGGCCTTCGTCTCGTGGATCCGTAACTCGTTGTATTGGTACGTCGTGCTCCCTCGGTCTATGGTCTTCGCGCATCTGACCCGCTTGATATGAAGGTTCCATGCAACATCGCACGATCCGTCGCCCCGTCGTGACGTTCCCGCCCTCCGTAGTCCATGCTTGCTGTAGACCTTCCACGCCCCTTCCCAATGTCGCTCGCCTGCTGGGGCCGTTCCGTACGATTATTACCAGTGTGACTAGCTCGCGCGTAGTGTTTGCTTACATGACGACCCGCATGGGTCGATGAGAAGACAACGGCACTGTGACGGCGTACGCGGATTCTCGCATAGACTTAAAGAGTAGAGAGGCAAAATGTAGAATGAAGTTCGACAGCAGAAACGAAACGTATTCAAAGAAGCATGGCAACTCAGCCGCTATCGATCAAGTCATCTGCACACGAGAAGAAGCAGGAGATTGTATGAGCGTCGAGCGAGCGAGAAGAAAGACTTGCTTACCGTGAGGTGGTGAACGTGCAGCGCAGCCCGCAGTGGTCGCTCCAAAGAATCATGGCAACTCAGCCGCTATCGATAAAGTCATCTGCGCACGAGAAGAAGCAGGAGATTGTATGAGCGTCGAGCCAGCGAGAAGAAAGACTTGCTTACCGTTAGATGGTGAACGTGCAGCGCAGCCCGCAGTGGTCGCTCCAGGATGTATGGCCGCCCATGAGACCAGGCTGTAAGACGTCGATCTCATCAGGCGTCACGCCCAGCATGACGACCTTGTCCAGCCTGCGTGGCTTGTGTCCGTCGTCGAGCTCGACGCCGACGCCCCAGGTCTCTCCTCCCGCCGCCCCGCGCAGCGCGACCCAGGCATCGACCAGACTGTGCTCGTCGACGAGGGTGTCGTCGAGCGGGTAGATGGCGTTGAAGTCGCCGGCGACGACACCGCCGCCGCACCCGGGCTCACGCAGCAGGTCCGCCAGGATGCCCATCTGCAGCAGCCGCCCGAACTGCGAGCCGAGCGAGTCGAGGTGCATGTTGAGCAGGCGCAGTACGGCGCCCGGCGCTCCGGGGGCGGCGACGCTCACGCAGAGCGCGTCCCGCTTGTACCTGCTGGGGAACGTGGCGCGGAAGACGCTGTCGAGCATCAGCTTGCCGTTGCCGTTGCCGTTGCTCACGCTCTCGCCCTTCTCCTCGGCGAGTAGCGGAGCGCCAAAGCGCCTGCGGGAGAGCAGCGTCATGGTCGCGAAGGACACGCCCGTGAACGACGAAGCGTCCTCGGCGTCGGTCGTCAGGAAACTCGCGCGCACTGTGGATGGCGGAGGAGGACCTCGCGAGCGCTGGAGGCGACTTCCTGGAGGAAGACGATGTCGGGGAAGGCGGGGGCCGGTGAGGACGTGGTCGAGGATGAGCTCGGCGCGGTCGTCGGGTCTAGTCTGTGTGGCCAGGATGTTCCAGCTGATGAGCTCGAGGGTCTGGCGGGCGACGTTGTGGGGGACTGCTGGGCGAGACGGCGACGAGGCCTGCTGGTCGGGCAGGGATATGGCTGCCCATCGGTTGCTGGCGCGGTCGAAGGCAGAGAGCGCACGGGGGATCCTGCTGCTGGTGAACATGGACGGCAGCGAGCACGCAGCTCTGTCAGGAATCTGAAAACCAACAATTAGGTTCATCTATCGAATACATTCTCTCTTCGATTATACTACGGCTAGGACAGTCCATCTTTACTATGAATAGCTGGGTCGGCTAGGAGAATAGAAAACAAATGATAGTCCTCTCTGAAAACACGAGCGCCCGTAATATAGGAGAATGAACACGTGCGAGTCTATGTTCGGACCTATTCCTGACATCACCTCGCGTATCGGAATTTGTTATTGGGACGAAAGGAAGGGAGCTGTACTCTAGAAGGTGATTCTACGTGCGCTGCGGCTGGAATTGTATGACTAAACGAGGCGCCTCATTTTGCATTCGATCCTCCCTTTCCCAAGTGTCGTGTGACGTTGCTTGATCCCTCCAAGTTACAAGGGTAGTCAATGATCTTGAGCGTGACGCATGGTACCAGACGATTTGAACTCGTCTGGTTTGTACCGTCCAAGTTTCGAGATATTAAATGTGGGGTGCATATGCCAAGACTTCGGTAACTTTAGTTTATAGGCGTGCGGTCAGTGTTTTTATTTTAAATGGTCCAAGACTTTTCCAATCTAATTTTTTCTTTGGTCTGCCCGTTCTGCATTTAACCAAACCCTATCTCCTATCACGTATTCTTCGTGTACATCATAGAATCTCTTCATGTCCTCCGCCGCGCCCTTCAAAGCTACATGGGTTTCCTCCCTTACTCCTTTCATTCTTGCGGCAAAGTCGTCAGGGGTCTCGCCTCTCTGTTGCTGATTACAGTACGGGGTAAACCTTCATAGCCCCAAACCGTGGTCTCGAAACAAGCGTGCCGCTCCCTCTGAATCAATTTCTTTGTTACATGGTATCGCGAAGCCTCGGGGCTTTTGTGGGAACAGCTTTGTTTGCTGGCACTTTCTACATCAGTTAACCTTGGCCACCAGTAATTTCTCAAGACCAGTTCTTTTGTCTTAATGCCCTCCTATCATTGAAACGTGATATAATTCTAGTATTTTCCTTTTAATTTCGTCATCTTTTACAACTATCAACCTGTTTCTGAATGTTAATCCCGTCTTCCTTCTCCCAGGTTCCCCACTTGTCGTTCATGTTGATGGGAACCTGGAAGCTCGGGATTATAGACATCTTCGTCGGAGTGTCGGGATGCTTAGCTAGACAAGCCCGGGCCGTCTGGCAGAGACTTCAACCCCAGGTTGCCCAATGAGAAAGAACGATGGAAGGTTACCCTAGACGTAATTTCGGCCCGAGTGAGTCAGACTCTGAACAGAAATGTAGACATCTCGTCATTTTGGCTCTCCAAAACTTCATAGCGGGAGGGGACAGGAGAGCGGGTGCTGCCCAGCGTCCAACCAGAGCCTCGCTACTAAGTAGCTACTTGGCCTTTATTGATCTAACGGGATTGATGTGGGTACAATTTGGCATACCTGGCAGGAGCCTATACGGACCGTTTCGACGTGTCGAGGGTTGGTTACTTGAGTGGTGTCAGGGAAGGATGTCTCGAGCAACGATCCACCGTAAGAAGGTAATACAATGAGAGTCGAATGTGGACCATTGACCTTGTCTACAAATGTATTCAATATAGTTAAAGCCTCCCTTACCTCGTACTGAGATGTATCCGACGACTACGATAATATCGCGGCTTTTATGCATAATGTAGCCCCAGCAATAAGCTAGCAACAAGTTGATCTCATCATAATCATATATGCCCCCAACCTTGTGTTTTCTTGCTTTAGGTACTATTCACTATACCTACCATTCTATCTCTTCCCTTTCATGGTTGCCGAGATCGGAAGCGGGACTTTTTTTGAGTAACTCCACATCGGCGGCACATTACCGTTCCACATCTTGATTTTCTTTTTCTTCCTTGTTGCCATGGATAAAACAGAAATTGTATTGTCAATGCTGAAAAAATCTTTGTCGACGCGACAGATATCGCGCGTGATGTCCCTGCGGTCGCACGAGGCCGCGCGGGACCCGAATTCGTACGTATTCCCGTAGCCGAGCCTCCAGCCTTCGCACACCACCCTCCATTCTTTCATGTCCCACATATAGACGCTCATGCACTTCTCCAGAAAGTCGATCCTTTCTCAAGGGCGCAAGCC
>QGOB01000509.1:0-43571 GCA_003313055.1 Termitomyces sp. MG145 | reverse complement strand
AAGAAATATGACAAGTGTTTACAAAAAAACACATTAAGATAAACATTATGTTTTTCTCTAGAAAAAGACTGGAAACATTATTCATTTTTTCTATCTGTATCTTAGGAAAAATCAAAAGAAAAAGAAATTGTTTTCCTCAAGGAAAAGCATTGAGATTGTTGAACTTTTTCTTTTTTGTTTCTCAAAATAAATTTTATGTAATATGTGAGAAAAACTAATTAGAAATTATTTGACATCTTTCTAATGGGTTTTTCTTCCCGAAAAATCTCCCAATTTCTACAAAAGTCATGATGGAGCTCAAAACAAATGTGATGTCTCCCTTGGTACTTCGCAGGATGAGCAACGGACCATAGCGATGCAAAATCTTCATGTCTTGCGTCAAAAGAAACTTGAACTCTCGGCTACTAATATTAGGACAAAAATCGTCTCTTTGGTGTACATTCCGGAGATATTTCTGCCAATTGCCCTGTTTCTGATGCGGTGTGTATCCTTTGTTAATTCCTCTGTGCGACTATTTGGCTTATCCTTTTCTTTGAATAGATCAAAGTGAATGCTGCTAGATTCTGGGCTGTTATCATTGGCATTAATTTTTATCCGCATGGTGACTATTACCCGCACAGCGATCATCTCAACGAAGCGGTCAACGAAGCGAAGTTGATGTATGACTACCTCCGCCAGGATCTTGGTGTTCCCGAGTCTAACATCAAGCTTCTTCTTCAGCCGCACAACTCGAATAGAGACTATTCTACTACTCACTGTCCTACACGTGCGGGCATTCTCGACGCTATCTATACCCACCTCCGCGACAACACAATGGTCACATATGGTGACAACATCTTTATCTACTTTGCTGGACACAGGACGCTTTACCATGCTATTGATGATCCATTCTTCACCAGTATAGTTGGCATGTCGGGCACCATCGAAGCTATCTGCCCTGCCGACCATTGTCTGGAAGAACGCCTCGAATGATGATTATACCCGAGTCGCTGGGATCGATATCAGTGATCGTGAGCTCAATATTATTCTTTCCGAAATCGAGAAAAAGCATGGGAACCATATTATGGTGATTCTGGATTGTTGCCACTTTGAAGTGAGGACGCGAAGCAGCAACTTAGAACCAAGGAAGAAGACACGATATTTGGGATCTTTTGGGAAGACCCTGTCTCCTATGCTTGCTGCTGCCGATCGTGATCCTCGGCGATATCCAGACAGTCCCCGAGCATTGAATGACAAATGGTGTTTTAATTTCTCTGCTCACGTTATGATTGGCGCGTGTGAGGACAACGAAATGGCAGAAGAAGTATCTGGGCATGGATTATTCACAATGACTCTTCTTAATGCCCTTCGGTCTTCCCTTGGAAGGAATCCAGATACAACATACTATCAGCTGATCCAGAGCCAGGAAATGAGGTTGCTATTTCAGACCCCAGCAATAGTCGGCTCGGGTGGAAACTCGACTTTATGGTTTCAGAAAGAAATGGCTGGCTAGGGGGAATGGGACTGCAAGTTCTCGAGGTTCAGGTCTGCTTTGTTCGAGCCGACTGGGATTGAAGGACATTGTGACCCGAGAGGACATCTTGTACGGGAGAGATTTTAAGGACCTTGCTTGTGACAGTGATTGTCCTCCTAGATATGACAGAATATCACCATGTATTGATTGTTCGCTTAGCACGGAGGGTTTGTGATGTAATTTTCAGCTATCATATAAGGTTTACAGACTCAGGCATGAGTATGAGTCAGAACCGAGTCAAAACCAGAAAGCAATTGTTATGCAAGTAAAAATGATGTTTTATTCACGTCGTGACACCAACACTCGTTACAAGCTGAAGAAAGAGAGATACCCTCATTGTCGATACATCTATCGAGCTCTTCAAGTCGTCCCAATCAAAAATACGCTGATTTAAACATGGTGTACAGTTTTTCCTTAGGAGATCCTCAATTAGACTGTCACAAAAAGATCTATGACCCGCGAATGAGATTGACCTGGGACCTCGATCCAGTATCGAATACAAAAAGCGTTTGAGACGGAGTCCCAAATCATGAGGTTGAGCAGCCCCAAATCTCTCACTGAGAGATTCACCTTGAATTTCCCCTTACGACGAAGGAATGCTACTTACTTTCAGTGATCGTTTAGCAGATTACCTTGTTTTTTCAGAGGTAGAAGAGTCAATGAGATTGTAGCCGATGCAAAAGACTACGGTCATGAGGAAAGGTGTGTGAAGAGGATTAAGACGAGGGCCATGGGTCACGGCTGAGTGATGTCCTTGGCCGGTAGCAAGACAATGTTGTCGCAACGTAACGGACCTTGGTAAATATCACGACAAATTGAACGATTTCATACTAATAGTAAATCCAGTTCAATAAAATACGTGCGACTATTCTACATATGGTTGCTTATAACAGGAACAGCTAGATATAATAATGCATGATGCAAAGATAACAAACAAGTACTCGGAGAGGTGGTCCTCAATCCCAAGACGGGGAACTCTGATAAGAATGGCCACGATTCGTTCCTCCGTTTTGAGCTGGACTCGACGGGGACCATTGCGGGGAGGTTGGACTGTAGGCCGGAGAGGCAGGGGCTAAAATACAAAGTATTAATTAAGTTTAAGCCGGCGGGTATAAAATGGCGGACGTACAATAAGCCGGAGCTAAGGAACACGGATAGAGATGATTAATGAGAAGGCAATGCGACGGAGGAATCAAGACTCACAAGCAGGCGAATAGGTGGGTGATGTAGGGGCTGGAAAGCAATTGAATTGTCATCCTCAACCGAAAGTGTATGGAACGTACAATATTTTGGTGAAGAAGGTGAAGCCATAGGTGACGTTGGGGAATACTTCGGGGACGAGGGTGACAACTGAGTGGGCGCTAGATGGAGAAGCTGTTAGCAGAGAAGGATGTACAGATAATAAGTACCCACAAGCTGTGGAAAGGAACACGTTAAATAGCGCATGGTCAGTAATAAGATCGACATAGTAAAGTTTGAAAAAAACTTGCTCGGTGAATCTGTTGCAGAGATTAGGAATAAGATCAGATGGAAATGATATGGGAAAAAATGCTTACAACGCGGGGATGTCGGGCTGAACGAAGGGCTTGTTGGCGAGTAACGTGGGGATGTAGGACTGAACGATGGTGATTGCGGACTGTATCGTGGCGAAGTGGGAGAAAACGACGGAGAAGTCGGAGAATATCGGGGGCTTGTTGGTGAGTATCCAGGCGACGTGAGATTGAGTGCTGGGGACGTCGGAGAATAGGTCGGTGATGTAGGACCACGCGAGCGATCGTAGAAAGGAGACGTTGCATATGGAGATGTTCCAAACGGTGAAGTCGCACCGCCGAACGGTGATTGAGGCACAAAGCTGGGAGATGTGGGGGAATAAGCATTCGGAGAACTCGGACTGTAGCCCGGACCTCCAGGAGACATCCCACCAGCCCCAAGGGGACTCTGACCGAATCCAAGGTACTGGAAGTTCGCAGCATCTTCGCCGCCGTTGACCGCCAGCGGAGAGAACGAAGCCTGGTCTCCTTTGAAAATTCCTTCTTGCCAGACAGGAGAATTTGTGTCGTAAGGAGTCATAGCCACCTGACCGGGTGTCATCCCGCCATCAATGTGGGCCGCAAGCATTGTCTGAACCGGGAGACGGTGGTCCACAATGGCATCCTTCAACATGTCAATATCAAGAGCAACATCGAATGCACCCGTGCCCATAGGCGCCATTTGCCCAAACATCACATTTTCCGCGATTCCATGACAATCGTCCTTTTCGCCAACCGCAGCGGCCTCCATTAGAATTTCAACGGTCTCCTCGAAAGAGCACCTCATGAGAGCGCCGGTGTCAGCACGATTAATACCATGTCGAGTGATAGCCATAAGGGTTCCGCGATGTGTCATCAGGTCGCAAAGTAACGCCAAGTGACGATAATTCACATATGAACCATCGAACTCGATAACACCACGGAGCTCCTTCATAATGGCTGCACGCGCAGCTTCAATGCCAAGGACATTGAATATCTCGACACAGCTGTTCGAGTATGTGCGCTTAAAGTCTACGCCTTCAACAGTCATCACGGTCTTCAAATTCACACCATCGGTTTCAAGAACCCACTCCTTTTCCTTCTCGGTGTCGATACTCCCATCGGGTGTTATGACCACCTTTTTCTGCTCCATGAGGAAGACACGCTTGACACCTTTCACTCCACGAAGACTGACAGAGTTCAACATGGTGGTCTCAAGCGCCCGCAAAAATTGGTCTTCCTCAATTTTGTCATCCTCCTCATCCTTTCCTCCAATCACACGGCAACGAATGATGAGTTTTTCGGAATTGTCCTCACTCCAAATGACAAAGAGGTCCGTCTTGAAGCTCTCTGCAATTCGAGTGGCAACATATTGCATAGTCAACTTCCGGTCAATCATCTTGGCGCGATCCATCTCGAGACGAAGCAGCCAAGGAGACTGGAGGTGAAGTTTTGATTCGATCTCTTCATCGGGGATAGCGAAGAATGATTCGACGAAGAGTGCATCCTCTTCGATGATGGTTGTGCTCGGATCAGGATCATACCAGATCTCGACGCTGGCAGTAACGGTTCGGAGTGATGTGTATGCAAGCTCTTGCTGAACATTCTTGGCTAACGTTGATGATTGAGCGATTTCAGGTTCCAGGTAGACAGTCAGTGACGGGGTTTTGATGTTGGTGGCAACGTTAATGATTTCTTTCAGTCGAGGAACACCAAGAGTGACGTTCTTGCTGGATACACCAGCATAATGGAAAGTATTCAAAGTCATTTGCGTCGCAGGCTCTCCAATAGATTGTGCCGCAAGGGTGCCACACATCTCACCAGGGTGGACGACAGATTGGTTGAACTTTGATTCGACTTCTCCCAAAACCCAATCGAATGCTTCTCGTGTTAGATGGAACTTTTCTAAAACACGGCGTGTTGCAAATGTAGCTCGAAGATGCATGCGGAAGTTGAGTGTCGCATTTGTTTGGGCCTCTTGGCTAAGCTCATCATCACCGCGAACGACAATGAGCCGTTTGCAAAGCTCTTCAACAGCGTCAACTATGTAAGCAGGCTCGAGATCGCTGGGCTTCCGTCGATCAATGTGGAATATTTGCGTCGCATTTTGAACGATACGCTGGAGGTTGACGGGGAGGTAGTGGGGTATATTGGTAGGGGCACGAGGGAAGATGAAATTACGGAGTACACGGCGATCTTCGAGGAGACGGGTATACTCCTCGTCAAGTTTGGACTGCAATTCGAGCGAGCTGTCATCAATTCCAATTTGTAAAACACCAGGGAGGAAACCGCCCGCAGGATCCGTGACATCAACCCGGTAGTTGTGTTCGAACTCCTTGTCACTCAAGCCAAACGTTTCAATAGTCTGCTTCTCAATAAAGGCACCATCCATGCCATCCTCGCCGTATACGAATTGGATAAGATCACCAAGGGAATTGCGCACGGTTCCATCATAGCAGACCGCAACGTCTTCTAATGCCTTGACGAGGCGACGCTGGATGTAACCCGTCTCAGCCGTCTTAACGGCAGTGTCAATCAAACCCTCACGACCGGCCATAGCATGGAAGAAGAACTCCTGAGGTGTCAGACCTCGAAGATACGAGTTCTCAACGAACCCACGAGCTTCAGGTGAGAAGTCATCCTTGGTGAAATGAGGGAGAGTACGATGACGAAAACCAAATGGAATTCGACGGCCTTCAACGGACTGCTGGCCGACACAGACGGACATTTGCGAGATGTTGATGAACGAACCCTTGGAGCCAGCGACGACCATCTGCTTGACGTTGTTGTCCTCTTTCAAGTTCTTCTGTGCGTACTGCCCAGAGTGATCACGGGCCAAGTTGAGAGAACGCTCAACGAGACTCTCGAATGACTCGCGAATGGTCATACCAGGAGCAGCCTTGAGCCGATCATGGTAGGCATTGTCAATAATTTGCGCAACTTCCGTCTTGCTCTGTTGTATCCTTTTTGTGATATAGTCCATGGTTCTGGGGTCGGCAATGGTGTCGCCAATACCTATACTAAAACCGTTGTGGAAAAGCCAGTAATTGACGACCATTTGTAGACCCGTGAAGAGCTGCCGCGTTGCTTCTGGTCCTTTCTCGCGGAAAACAACATGCACTAAACCGCCCTGTGACGCACCAACCGTCTTCTTTTCAACGATACCAAAGATAATCTCACCGTTTTCAATCATGATACCGTCATCAAAGACGGGATTGGATGACCTTGGTTCAGGTGCACGATGGATATTGATTCCACGAGGAATAGTCATGCTGAGGATTTGCTTGCCTGTCCAGAGAGGCTTCGGCTTGACAATTGCAGGGATAGGAACGGTGCCATCCCAATCAGGTACCCAAAGAAGGATGTTCTGAACAGCGTTCCAGTCCAGAAACGTGTCGCGTAGTGTAAACTTCCGAATCCCGCATAACGTGTCCTGGACAATACCCATGACGGGTTTATTGGCTTGTGGCGAGATAATCTTCGTGAAAAATGTAAATGACGATTCTTCTAGTATGCTAAGAGAAGCCTACCTGTCGAGGAACCCATGCAATCTGACTAAGTTCAGCTCTGGTCTCCTCACTCTGTGGTATACTTTTACCAACATCAGTGAAGTAATTCTCAACTTTGCTAAGAGAACTCACTGCATGTTCATCTCATCACCATCGAAATCGGCGTTGTACGGTGGTGTACTGAGGATTCAGGTTCAATGACCCCGTTTGGAGCTAGGCCTACGCATAATAACTTACACAGATAGATTCAGGCGGAAGGCTGTAGATAGAATAAGCAAACGCCATAGTACGAAGATTGCCCGTAAGACTTACTTGAGTAAGGCATGAGCTTGACACGATGAGACATCATACTCATCTTATGCAAACTTGGTTGACGGTTAAACAGAACAAAGCTAAGATAGGTTGATGAGGGCATAGTTGGCCGAAATGTACAGCTATCAGACTTACTCTCCATCCTTAAGATGACGCTCGACAACCCAGCCATACTGAAGGAAGGCATCTGCGCGTTTGTTATAGCGCAGGTCGATACGTTCACCAGTATCACGGACGACGTAGCGAGCACCAGGATAGGTAGTCGGCCCATTTCGCACCAACTCTTGCAAATAAGCAATGTTATAAGGAGTGACTGGTTTATTGCTTAGTAAAAAAAAAGTAGAATGACGGGACAGAGAATTTACCTCGTTCCGGGTATGTCAAATTCATCGCGATCGACTTCGGCACGCCAACTTCGTCCAGCTCCAAATTAGGATCACCAGTGATGACCGTACGCGCGGAAAAGTCGACACGCTTGCCCATCAAGTTTCCACGTAGACGACCTTCTTTGCCCTTTAGTCGTGCTCGAATAGCCTTCACGGGACGTCCAGACTTCTGCAGAGCCTGAGGAATACCCGCGATATCATTATCCATATACGTTGCAACATGGAACTGTATTTGTCATATCAGCAACTGTCGAACCAATGAACAACAGTGTCAGACTGTACCTGGAGCAACTGTTCAAATTCAGAGATAACGTGGGCAGGTGCACCTTCCTGTTCACATCTCCGGACGTTCGCGGAGGCTTTGATAATGTCACCGAGTTTATATGTCAAGTCGTCTTCACTCCGCATCGCACCTCCATCGACCGCAATACTAGGACGAACAGGAGGTGGAGGGACAGGCATGACAGTTAAGATCATCCATTCTGGGCGGGCATACTCTTCAGACAGACCAAGCAGATGAAGGTCGGAATCCGACATCTTTTTAAACACTGTGTAGACCTCGGACGGTGTGATTAATCGCTTGTCAGGTTGCAACGACTTCATCTCCTAAGGAGTTGAGCAAGATAAGTGTGTGTCTCATGAAGATTGAACACAGATCATGACAAACCTCATCATCGTCTTTGGACTTCTTGTATTGAAGGAAAAGCTTCAAGCCTTCCTTTCTAATCTGCGGCTGAACATGACCACAGCCACCATGGCCTTTCTTGACTTCATCGCCGTCCTCGGCGCCCTCTTCCTTAGGATCATCAGGCTCGCAGACCGTCTTGCCCTTGCAATGCGACCAGACCATGGCCATGCGGGCCTTCGGGTCGCGGATATGGCGAATCTTGTCCGCGAAATTGGGATCCAACTTACATATTGTCAAACAAAATCGACATAGGTGACGGGGAGTTCACGACAAATGCAAGGTCGAGAGGAATTCAACAAGACATAGGCGATCAATCAAAGCGTCAGCAGGTGTGTCTACGAAAGCAACCCAACAAAGAACATGAACAACACACAATGGGGCGAGCGACATCACGAGTCTAAGTGCTAGGCCTCTGAACACATGCTGCTGCTGCGTCACAGAAGAGCAAGGTTAGGCCGATCCATCACCGCAAACACGTGGCGTTTCACGGCACACGCTTTGCATGTATGTCTTTTTTTCGCACTGCTCGTTCAGCCCCCCATTTCACCACGCAGCCTCGTGTCCAACCGTACCATGGGTGGATGCAACGGGGTCAACGCGGCGATCAAGCGACCGAAAACGCGCGCTATGCGACCCCTCACCGCGGGCAGGAAGAACGCCCTCGATTGTCAAGGGAACGAACGTGGTGCGGGTTTGGGGTTCTCCATGGGATGTGGAGAGAGCCCCCAGAAAATTGGGTGGTGGGGGTGCGAAACGAGTAGGGAAGAGGAGACGCAACTCACGATATCTGCTTTTAGTTTCCCGCAATTTACGCAAATACTTTCGAGGATCTTTTTAACTTTTACGATGAAACCTGGTGATAAGTGCTTTGATCAACACGCCATGGGATCGATGTGCGAAGAAAGTACGTACCTGGATGGAAAACTGGCCTCGCTAGCTCGATATGGCCGAAATGGCCTGGACACTCTGACATCCCTTCACCACAAGTCTGACATTTAAAATTCCGGTCAATGGTGCCCATACGAGGATCCATAAGCCCTCCCATCTTGGGCCTGTGAGTGGTCTCGTCCATGACCTCTGGATGTTCGATTTTTGCAACAGAAACAGCTTTCTGTAGAGGTGAAGGAGGCTGAGTCAAGCCACGTTATATCACAAAGAACAACGAGACGTACGATTTCTTCCGGAGAAAGAATACCAAATTGCACCTCCTTCACCTTGCGGATGGGAGCCGCTGAGAAAGCGAAACTATGACCGAGCATGATGATGAATAGCTGGGCTTCCGGGCTGAAGAGAGGCGAGTCAAAGAGGGTTTGAGAGGTAGTGTATCAGAGATAAAATGTCGTAAAAAAAAGGGTCCAAGCAAGGTATTAGCGCAATATACGTGATATATATGGCGTTCCGAAGTGTTTTGGAGGGTGTTGAGAGGAGTTTTGCGAGGGTTGGAAAATTGGCGACACGAGCCAGAAGATCAATAAACGGACCCTTGGCGTTGCGAAAAGTTGTGCCTAGGGTGATCAAAACAGACAGAGGTCTACCGGATCTAAACAGGCGAATAGAGAGCGCGAATGCGACGCTTGCTCGACGACGGCTGAACTGGTTATGGTGGTTGCGGGTCAACCAACGATACCGCGTCTTTTCTGACTCCGCTACAATTTGTCGGATCCGTTGTTTACGCAATCGCAACTACAGAGGTTCCCTTACCTCCTCTTCCTTCCTTGATTTATGTTGCTTTAAAACCTATCCTGAAGCGTCTCTCCATGCACTGTCACTTGGTTGTATCTAGGTATGTCCTAAACAGCCCCAGCGCTGGTGGGACTTCTGACTTGATAAGCAACCATGCTGATCATCTGACTATCCTCACTCCTCAGTAGTGCATGGTGAAAGACTCTAGTGACATGTACATCGTTTGGAAACGATTGGTCTCTAGTTAAATTCCTTCTCGTGTTGCTACAGCGAGGTTTCGCTGAACCGGGCTACTTACAATCTAATTCTGCGGGTCGCGCTTGACTAGTGATATATATCTTTGCAAATACTTCATGCAAGTGTCTTTTTAGACCGAATTTTAACAGGTTTGTCCGGACTAGCCCGTAATATGTTCTGGCGTGTCTCTTGAAATTGAGATATCGACGTCAACTCTCAGAAGGACGAACTCTTTACAGGATTCAATAACGCCGAATCAACAATACACTGCTAAAATTCAGAAATCTATCAAGATACATATATACTATACCTGTACCACACTAATTACACTTGAACAATGAACTGTCTGCTACAAGTATTCAACGTTCAACATTGAATTGACTATCCTGAGACAGTTTCGGAGGATCACCGCTTACCAACCCCTGGAACATTTCCACAACCGACTCTGGTGCGTTGTCGGCGTACATCGCATTCTTGTTGCGCATCGTCTCCGACATCACCTCGCGTGCTCGCTCGAACATCTCCTCTTCATACTCCCTCACGACTCTGTCCAACGCCTCTGCACGTCCCGCTCCGTTAAGATTGGCAACTCCTCTCACTCGCTTAGCCAATTCCAACGCATCCCTCATAGCAGCATTCACGCCTTCTCCTGCAAAAGGTGTCATGACATGGGCAGCATCGCCTATGACAGTCCATCCTGGTTTGTGGGTAAAAACATGCCCATCAGGCAAGATATAGTCATACAACGGCCATGCCCGAATGGTCTTGGGATCCGCAGCATCAATCCACTCCAAGAGCTCTGTTGACCACCCTGCGTTCTCATAGCGTCTCTTCAGTTCCCTTTGTACTCGAACAAGATCACCCCCGCAGCGATCAATCAATTCCTGCGGATCATTGGGCCCCTTCATTCTTTGAAAAATGTATATCATGATGGCCCCGCTACCTATGCGCTGACCAGTGAGAGCGAGGCCAGACCCAATAGTGAAATAAAGTCCATTTCCGACCCGCTTTGAGATTTTCGGATACTGCGAATCTGGGTTTATGATGTGCAGCTCGAATCCACCAATTCCTGAAAAAACAGGGCGCGTATCTGTGAGGTGGGCACGGACTTTGGACCACGCCCCCTCTGCACCTACGACAAGATCATACTTCTCTGATGTGGACTCCTTTACACCAGAGGCGCCAAATACAAGCGTACCATCTGACATGATGGAACTGACGTGTGCGCCCCAACGGACGATGCCTTCGGGCAATGCACTGAGTAACAAATCCCTGAGATCCTCGCGATCAATCTCAGGACGAGAATTTCCAGTTTCTGCATCATCAGAATGACTGAACATTAAGTTGCCACGGCGGTCTGCAATGCTAAAGAAGCTGGAGCTGAAGTCGGCACGTGCACGGGCGTTAAAGGCGGCACGGAGGCCTGCAGCGTCGAGGGCGGCGAGACCGGTGTCAGTGTGTAGGTCAAGTGTGCCTCCTTTTGTGATGCGAGAGGAGGGCGAGGTGTCGCGCTCGAAGACGGTAACGTTAACTGTCTTGGGTGATCTGCAAAGGAGGTTGGCGAGGGTGAGCCCAGAGGGGCCGCCGCCGATAATGGCGATGTTGACAGGAGTCATTGATGGATTGATGAGAAGGGATTCTTAGCCATTAGGAGCTTTTATAGTATACTATTGAACAAGCCAATAGGAGACCCCCAGCAATAACTCAGCACGGCACGGCAACGGTCTAATTTTAGAAGTTTAGCGAGTAGAAAGCGCTAGATTATCATGTATCAAGGCTTTTTTGGCAAAGATTTGGCGAAGTCCATCAAATGGAAAGAAACTGGTCTTCGATTTGACAAGAAGCTCCAGTTAGAACCCTTCATTCAACTCAAGTGCGTCCTTGAAACTGATATCCCGAAGCCTCGCGGGCGAAGAAAGAGAGGCTAAAATTGCCCTGTTGCCCATAGCCTACAAGTAGTTGATCGATGGGTTGCCGAAGCTTTGGAGCCATGAGTACTTTTGCAAAAAATGCTTGAAAAGTGCAGCGAGGAAGAGATCGGGCCAAATTTAAGCAAACATGGCATTCCTTCTCTCATGATCCACCAATAAATCGCGGGCCCCTCGAAACTTATGTCTGCAGATACACTCCCCACGAACCTCTACGAGAGCCTGCTTCTCAAACTTGCGACAATCCTTGAGCTGACACAGAAATCAGAGGGAATTGTCACACCTCAGGCTAAGCAGGCGTTGTTACAAGCTGTAGGTGTCCTATCTAGTCAAACGGGTTCAGGGAATTTACTCTACTACTATAAAGACAAATGATTTCAAAAATGCCATAAACCAAGCTAAGGAACTTGCAGAAGGATTAGCAGGGGGAGAGATGTTGATAGAAGATCAGGATGAAGTCATTGCAATGTTGGAAGAGTTGAAAGTTCGTAAACGGTGCGCAAAAGACAGACTCCTATACAATCATCTTAAAGTATCTGAACGAATGGATAGTGACCAGCTTGCTCAGTTTGCCTCCCAAGCACTCATGTCAGGAGGAGAGCTCACGGCCCAAGAGGCAAAGATGGAAGTTGATTCTATGGCGTCAACTCCATGCAATGACTAAGGCGATACGTAAGTGCTCTTACGTACGGAATGTTCAGACATTATTTCGTCGTTGTGCACGCGGATATGACGAAGGCTAGCGTAGTCGAGCTTGGAACCGGTACGTGTTGGGCTTGGTCAACTTGATTTTTCATGGAGATTACTATCGAATCGAATACTGGATAGTTCCTAGAGAGCGTACAAATCGTGGGTACTATCCTGACTCTCGGAATGTTTTGTCGCGGTACTCATGTATGACCAAAGAAAAGTTATTAAGGTTATCCAATTCGCTGAAAACATCGCTTGATCTGACTCGTTAAACCACTGCACTCTTGCGAAATCATTAAATAAGGGATAGAACCGATTGTAGTTGAACAAATGGTCGGTCAGTCGAACTTTGGCATTATATCTTTCTTCGTACAGGTCCTTTTGCCGATCCCTCTGCAATTACAACATCGTATGAAAGTTTTCTTCCAAGCGTTGACCTTTTAAATGGCGTCGCTGAGCTCAAATAATTAATTTCACGGGTTGACCCATCATTTCGACAGGGTTCTTCATTATCGTCCTGTCGTTCCCGATCCCGCATGCCAACGTCTGGCCTAGTTTGTTGAGCCTTGATCACGGGTCATGCCGACATGATTAGAATGCTCCATATATCTGACATTGAAACTACGGGCTGGTCGAGGATGAGTTGGGGAAAGAGGGAGGAAGATGAGAGAAACAACGAGGAAGAACGAAACAAAACAAAAAAGGTCAAGGGAAACAAACCGATAGGGCAAGGAGCTACATATCACGGGGAACAGAGACACCCCGCGTCGCGAAGACGAGGAAGAAAACAGGAACCGCTACCCACTCACTCAATGCCATACAAATTCCGAAACCTACCCCAACAACCCTGATCGCAACGTACTTTTCGCGACGTACCTAGTCCCCACGAACTCTGCGAGGAAAGTCCCAATACCACAACACTACACTACCCGTACATCACCATTACTGAAATCATCACACCAAACCGAAGTAGAGTACGTTAGTTGCTGTGCCCCCGCCTCTTAGCCCTGTATTGCGGCTTGCTGGCGGTATAAGCCAAATTCATTCGATCTTTCATTCTGACATTAAAAATATTCCACTGACTTCAAGTTCTATGCTTAATTCATCATCTTCCTGCAAGCAACAATAATATTCCCGCTTCACGCTTCAGAGGACAAGCCATTCAAATTGAGTCCGACAGAATCCTCCTTTAGATATCGATACTTGGTTAACAATCGCCCATACAATATGTGCCAAGGAAAGGCGTCATTTCGTAACAACAGTGGTCAACCTTGATATTTACAGATATGATCGCAAGGACCTGGACATAAACAAAGGATCCCTCATTCTAGAGTCACTTCAGCATGCCTGGGATATGGGTATATAGTTCAACAGTAGTTGCAACCTAGGAAGATAACTTGTCCAAAAATTTGAACTAGCGCAACGCTTGAGATGACACCTGAGCTCTTTGCTTTGTGTATACGCTCCCCATCAGTCCTGCGCTCGCTGCAACCTCTTTGTCTCAAAATTATATAGGACGACGGCTTCAGAAATGATCCGAGACCAATAACAAGTCCATTAAATGCGAACTTGACAAACAATGAACAAAAAATCGAGCACCCGTGCCCCTAACTGTGAAGTTTACTTCAACATCATGAGTTCCGATCGTGAAATTGGTCAGTCCTTTTCCATCTGTCACGTTCATGAGCTAAACCATATTTAGGAAAGACACCATCGATAAATCAGGATTAGAACAGCCATGCTAATTCAAGTAGGGCTTTCTAATCTATTTATGCTTGAGTCCGTTCCCTCAGCCATCGACTCAGGGCTCCGATCATCACTTAGTATGGTTGGCCCGGGAGAAAATGTCTCGCGAGGAGCAGGATTGCGAACTGTCCGCGAGTAGGTTAGAGTGCACTGAACAGTTGATGCGCTCGCCGCAAGCCCAGGAGAGCCGGGAGGCTGATGGACAATCGGGCCCCGATGAGCTGATGAAGGAATGTCAATGTCAAGGACATCAGAGTTTCTTTGCGGTCCAGCAAAGTGATGATGAAAAAATGAGTGAAGGGTTCATAAGCGAAAACAGGAAAGATGACAAGAGATCCAGCTCAGGGACTGGGACCACAGTCGATGGAACCAACCCCAACAATAAGAATGATCACCATATGTTGCAAGATCAGTGGCTTCTCCCCCATAGTATAATTTCCTCTGAGGGTTCTACTCAATGGCTTCAAGAATTCTGACATGGATCAAGCACAAATTATCTTCGATATCTCAATTCTGTGTCCTGAGCTAAATCAACTTTCTTACAGAAAAGATAGCTTCGAGAGTACCCGATGAAGGCAACAGGCGTAAAGTTGGCGATTCATTGGTAAATACTTTCAGGGTCGATCCTCGAGTCCCGCTCACCCAGTCAACTAAGGACTTCACCTATCACTATCGGACAAACTGGAAGCACTACTGGACAAGCTGGAAGGAAATGTATCATGGACAGCGGCAGGAAAATGAAATACTTGTGACGCAAATAGAACAGATTGAACAGTTGATGGACCCATTAGAAACCCTGGGGCAAGAGATCTGGAAAGCTTATGGACTTGATGGTGAATTTGAATTCGACAGGCTGTTTAAGGAGTGTCAGCGTCGAGCACATCGAAGTGTCTCGTCGGCAGTCCAGCGAAGTGATGACAAAGAGATAAGCGAAGGATTCATGGGCAAAAATAGAAGGGGCTAAACAAGAGTCCCATCTCGGCAGAGACAGAGGCTGCAGATGACGGAAGGACCGCCGATAATAAAGACGATCACTATACGATGTAAGGACTAGTCACATTTTTGCTTCAAATCGAGTTTATTCAAGATCTTCAGCATTCAAAGCCGTGATGAATCCAACTTGGACTTGTAATGTCAGCTTCGTGATGTCCTCCTGGTGCTTCGCAGGATGAGCAATGGGTGATTTCGCTGGATAATTTTCATATCTTGCATCAAAAGAAATATGAACTGCTATTGCAAGAATTGCGTCGTCACTCGCATTTCAATAAGATTCTTCCCAAACCTTCTGTTTCATGGTGTGTAACCAGTCTTTATTTGACTATTAGGCTTGTTCATCTCTTTGAATAGATCAAACAGAATGCTGCTAGATTCTGGGCTGTTATCATTGGCATTGACAGCTACCCACACAGTCATCGTGATCTCGACGGAGCAGTCAACGATGCAAAGCTCATGTATCATTACCTCCACCAGGACATTGGTGTTCCTGAGTCTAACATCAAGCTCCTTCTTCAGCCACACAAATCAGATGAAGACTATCGTACAACTCCCTTTCCTACACGTGCGGGGATTCTCGACGCAATCTATACCCACCTCCGGGACAACACAATGGTCACGTCTGGTGACAACATCTTTATTTACTTTGCTGGACACGGGTCGCTTTACCATGTTGCCCATGATCCATTTTTCACCAGTATAGCCGGTATGTCGGGCACGATTGAAGCTATCTGCCCTGCCGACCGATATCTGGAAGAACACCTCAATGATGATCCTACCCAAGTCGCTGGGATCGATATCAGTGATCGCGAGCTCAATATAATATTGGGAAAAAGCATGAAAACCAGATTACGGTGGTTTTGAATTGTTGCCACTTGGGAGGGATGGCGCGAAGTCTCGACTCAGAACCAAGGAGGAAGATCCGATATTTGGGATCTTCTAGGAAGACCTTCTCTACTATGCTTGCTGCTGCAGATCGTGACCCTAGGCGTTATCCAGACAGTCCCCGAGCTTTGGATGATAAATGGTGTTTTGACTTCTCTACCCATGTTATGATGGGCGCGTGTCAGGACATTGAAGTTGCAGGAGAAGTCCTGGGGTCCGGATTATTTACAATGACTCTTCTCAAGGCCCTTCGATCTTCCCTTGGGGGAATCCGGATACAACATACTATCAGCTGATCCACAGCCAGGACATGAGGCTGCCGTTTCAGACCCAGCGATAGCAGGCTCAGGTCAAAACTCGACTCTGTGGTACCGAAAAGAATGCATGGTCTATAGCTGAGTGATACTCGGGGAGTGGAGCCGCGAATGAGGGACGAGGGTATAGACCCCAGTTGACAATAACCGCCAACATAACGATGAATGCTAGGTAGAGACCGTCGCAAGGGATAGAAGGGAATCGTGAAAGATGGGTATCTACTGCTAATTTTTTGCCTGTTAAGTATTAAAACCTATGAGCGCTTGCACCTTGTACTTATCAAAATCACAACACTGCGGGGTTGACCAACGTGTCTGGTGCCTGGATTGACCTTCTACATAAGTAGTCCGTTTCCTGAGAAAATACCTGTCATTCCCTCCTCCATCAACCATGGAACAAGCACAAAGTACCTCCGCTTTTATTCTGATTGCGTGTGCTGCGCTTATGAGCTGAGTAGAGATCGTTCCGACAATACCCGAAGATCAGGACAAGAGCAAGCATGAGGTTGAGTATACTTTCTATGTTGATCCTTGAGTCCCACTCACCAGCCAACTAAGAGCTCCAATGACTACTGGACGAACTGGAAAAGAATGCTTCATGAACAGCAGCAGGAACGTGGAACAATTGCGAGGCGGATAGAGTACATCGAACAGTTGATGGACCCATTAGAGATCCTGGAGCAGGAGATCTGGACAACTTATGGACTTGATGGTGAATTGGAATCTGACAGGTTATACCAGGAATGTCAACGCCGGGCGGGTATGGTCGACAGAAGCAATGGCAACAAAGTCCGATACGTTCACTTCATAACAAGTATCTTTGAGGCCGTTTCTAAATGGCTCAACAAAAGTCGCGATGGAGCTCAAAACAAATGTGATGTCTTTCTCGGTGCTTCGCAGGATGGACGATGGATGATTGCAATGCATAATCTTCAACTCTTGCGCCAAAAGAAACTTGAACTTCTTTCTCGGCTACATGGACAAAAATTGTCTTTCGGTGTACATTCCGGAGATATTTCCGTCAACTCCACCGTCTCTGACGCCGTGTGTATCCTTCGTTCATTCCTCTGCGCGACTATCTGACTTATTCTTTTCTTTAATCAGATCAAACAGAATGCTGCTAGATTCTGGGCTGTTATCATTGGCATTGATTATTACCCGTACGGTAGTAATCATCTAACCGGAGCAGTCAACGATGCGAAGTCCATGTATGAATACCTCCGCCAGGACCTTGGTGTTCCAGAGCCTAATATCAAGCTTCTTCTTCAACCATACAACTCAGATAGTGACCATTTGACTACTACTAACTGTCCTACACGTGCGGGTATTCTCGACGCTATCTATACCCATCTCCGCGACAACACTATGGTCGCATACGGTGACAACATCTTTATCTACTTTGCTGGACATGGGTCGATTTACCATGTTATCGGTGATCCATTTTTCACCGGTATGGTTGGTATGCCGGCCACGATCGAAGCTATCTGCCCTGCCGACCGTTATATGAAAGAACGCCTCAATGATGATCCTACCCAAGTCGCTGGGATTGATATCAGCGATCGCGAGCTCAATATCATCCTCACCGAAATTGGCAAAAAGCATGGAAACCACATTACGGTGATTCTGGATTGTTGTCACTTTGGAGTGAGGATGCGATGCAGCCATCCAGAACTCGAATCAAAGAGGAAGACACGTTTTCTGGGATCATCCGGGAAAAGCTTGTCTACTATGTTTGCTGCCGCAGATCGTGACCCCCGGCGTCATGCAGACAGTCCCCGAGCTTTGACTGACAAATGGCGTTTTGATTTCTCTACGCACGTTATGATGGGCGCGTGCCAGAACAACGAAAGTGCAAAAGAAGTCTCGGAGCATGGATTATTTACGATGACTCTTCTCAGTGCCCTTCGATCTTCCCTTGGCAGAAATCCGGATACAACATACGATCAGTTGGTCGATAGTCAGGACATGAGAATGCCATTTCAGACCCCAGCGATAGCAGGCTCGGGTCGAAACTCGACCTTATGGTTTCAAAAAGAACGTCTAGTGTATGACTAACAAGGGAGGGTCGGGACCGCAGTTTCTCGAGGCTCAAATCTAGTTTATTCGAGGCTATTGCAGCACCTGTGATTGAAGGACATTGTGATGCGTGATGCAGGAGGACATCCTGTGCAGTCAAAGGCCTGTTTTGTGACAGTGATTGTTCTGATAGGTATGAAAGAAGATCATGTTCATGTGGATCTACTTCCCTTAGCACGAAGGGTTTGCGACGTACTTTTCAGCGATCATATGAGGTTTACAGTCTTAGGCATGAGTATGAGTCAAAACAAGGGATGTAAAAGCAAGTGTTTTGGCAAAAAAAAAAAAAAGGTTTTATTCACAGTTGACACCAACCAACACCGTTGCGAACCGAAGAAAGAGACCTTCACCATCGTCGATACATCATGTGTTGAGCTCTTCAAGTTGTCTTTCTGGTTGGAACATGTTGTACAATTCTTCCACAAGAGATCCTCAAATAGAGTATCACAAAAAGAGTTATGACCGTGAATGAGAATGTCGAATACCTTAAAAGTTTGAGACAGTCCCCAACCATGAAAATGAGCAACTCGAATTTTCCCATGCTACAAAGGACTGCTACTTGCTTTCGGTGGCCTAGTTTACTTCGTTTTTCCAGAGGTAGAGAGATCAATGAAATTGTAGCTGCCACACAATGTGCCGCAGTGGCTTGGACGGGGAAAGAAGGAATGTCAGGAGGATTAAGACAAGGGACATAGGCTGTGGACGACCCGACTCTGGAATGAAAAGTTAGCGACTACGTTAACGTCTTAGATGATTATTATGAAGAGAATATCGCAGAATTCGAGTCAGCGACGGGTCACAACCGCTGAGTGATGTACTTGTACCATACAGTAGCACCAAAGTATTGTCGCGAGGCAACAAGCATCATGACGAATTGAACGATTTCATACTAATAGTGAATCCAGTCCAATAAAAAGACGTGCGACTATTCTACAAATGGTTGCTTATGACAGAAACAGCTAGATATAATGATGCATGATGCAAAGTAAACAAATAGGTACTCGGAGAGGTGGTGCAACCCCATGACGGGGAACTCTGATAAGAATGGCCACGGTTCGCTCCACGGGGACCATTGTGCGGAGGTTGGACTGTAGGCCGGAGAGGCAGGGGCTAAATACAAAGCATTAAGTTTGAGCCAGCGGGTATAAAATGGCGGACGTACAATAAGCCGGAGCTAAGGAACACGGATAGAGATGATTAATGAGAAGGCAAAGCGACGGAGGAATCAAGACTCAAAAGCAGGCGAATAGGTCGGTGATGTAGGGGCTGAAAAGCAATTGAAATTTCACCCTCAACCGAAAGTGTATGGAACGTACAATATTTTGGTGAAGGTGAAGCCATAGGTGACGTTGGGGAATACTTCGGGGACGAGGGTGACAACTAAGTGGGCGCTAGATGGAGAAGCTGTTAGCAGAGAAGGAGGCGGTGATAATAAGTACCCACAAGCTGTGGGTAGAAACACGTTGAATAGCGCATGGTCAGTAATAAGATCGACATAGTAAAGTTTAAAAACTTGCTTGGTGAATCTGTTGCAGAGATTAGGAATAAGATCAGATGGGAATGATATGGGAAAAAATGCTTACAACGCGGAGATGTCGGGCTGAACGAGTGGCTTGTTGGCGAGTAACGTGGGGATGTAAGACTGAACATGGTTATTGCGGACTGTATCGTGGCGAAGCGGGAGAAAACGACGGAGAAGTCAGAGAATATCGAGGGCTTGTTGGTGAGTATCCAGGCGACGTGAGATCGAGTGCTGGGGATGTTGGAGAATAGGTCGGTGATGTAGGACCACACGAGCGATTATAGAAAGGAGACGTTGCATATGGAGATGTTCCAAACGGTGAAGTCGCACCGCAGAACGGTGATTGAGGCACAAAGCTGGGAGATGTGGGGCAATAAGCATTCCCGGACCTCCAGGAGACATCCCGTTGCCACTCTGGAGGGATGGCGCGAAGTCTCAACTCAGAAGCAACAAGGAAGACGCGGTATTTGGGATCGTCTTGGAAGATCTTGTCCACTATGCTTGCTTCCCCGGGAGCTCTAATGGTCTTTTGACTTACCTATCTCTATGATGGGCACATGTCAGGACCTTGAAACTGTGGGTGAAGCCTCGGGGCATGGATTACTTACAAAGGCTCTTCTCATTGCCCTTCGATCAACATATGTAACGGTACCTGCCTAAAATGGAACACACAGGAATTGCCACAACGGACAAACCAGTTGGACTACCCTGTCCCAATTCGACCATACCACGCTCTGGCAATTGCCGGTCTTTCAAACTCCATAGCGGGGAAACCCGACCCGCTACAAAATACGAGGTTGCCATTTCAGACTCCAGCGATAGCAGGCTCGGGTCAAAAGAATGCATTAGTTGAGTGATACTCAGGGAGTGGAGCCGCGGATGGACAACGAGGATATTAACCCAATCTACACAATCGTTCAGAAGATGGGTCTTTACTGTCCCGATTCTTACTTTTCACGTATTAAAAACCTATGCTTTACACCTTATGCTTGTCAAATCACAATACTGGTTGACCTGGAAAGATATGCCCCTGGTCAGATTAGCATTTTCACTACAGTCTTGTTAAGCAATAACAATATATACCGCTAGAGAGGACAAATGTCTCATCTCTCCCAGGTGAATCCTGAAGCAGTATACAAAATATATGGTAAACAGACTAATGATCACAATATGTAACTAGAATGACATCGTTCTACAGATCACATTTTAGTATGCCGAGAGCAATTCCCTGAATCCGGGTCCCCATGTAGTATTCTTCTTGACGTCCTCCAATACCAAAATGTAACGAGACACCCAGTCCGACCTTGCTGAGCGCTGCCACGAAGGCAACACGCTCCTCTGCAGCTCGACTGCACGCTCCAAATCTTGCTTAACAATGTCCTTGGTACCCTTCATAGTTATCTCGAGTGGGAGCGTTGCCTCGTCCAGGCGCAATCTGTGCGAGCTGGAAGAGAATCATGTGCGAAATAACGTCGGAATTGTCTGAAAGGCCCGGTATCACATTGGAGGCATGTATCGAGCTGATGGCAACAAAGTCAGTAACCTGATGAGCGGGGAATTCTAGATTGCAGACGCAAATGCACTGAAGTTCCACGGGCATTGAAATCGTCATCGAATTTGTATGGCCATGGACCCATTTGTACTGTGTGGGATGAGGTCAGGTTTGACAATTGTCTCTTTGAACAGGCTAGGCAGAAGAGCACTCGATAAGATGCGGCTCCGTGCGAGCTGCGGTGTTCAAGGACGAAGGCGCAAGTCGGCGTACAGTCTACAAGCATTGTATGTAAGATATGTGAGAGAAGGTCACAAAACCTGACGTATGAAATCTTTGTCGAGGAAGTTCACAAACAAAAAATGCAAAAAGTTCTCCGTACGACTGAGAATTGTTCGAACGACTGACTTGAAGGATGCGTCGTTGCGAGTTTGCCAAGGCAGGCCGCAGCCACGTTCCGTGTGGTATGATCGGATGTCTCAGAGTTCTGGGAGAGAGTAGCCCAAAGCATCTCTGCAACACCTTCCAGCCGTAACAACCTTAGCCAATCGTAGATCAGATTTTGTTCAAGTAATCGTACCATCCATACCTCTTTCAAAGCGTGAAGAGCAAGAAGATGCTTTGTCATCGGTTTTTGACAGTCGTATAATAGCAGGGAGGAACTGTGAAAGATTTCCAATGGTAATGTTACCTAGAAAAGGAAATCAAGAGCCATCGCAAATGCAAGGAGTTAGTGAGCCTCACCGGCAGCGAAAGCAGCCGAAACGTGAACCTCTTCCTGCTTAGAGCCAAAGAGATCGATGACATTGGCAAATATGTCCTTCTGTGCAGATATACCACTGAGGGAGTCGCTAGGAGGGGTTTCTATCGAAGTAGAGAAAGAATTAAACATAGTTGAAACGACCAAGCTCGCCAACGATGAGCAAACTGAGAACAACGAGCGAAGATTTCGCTTTTAACATTCTCTTTGTTTCACCGAAGGTAAAAAAGAGTTTTCGTCCAAAAGATACGGAATACTCACACTGATGTACTTGCAATATTCCGCGATGGTACCCGCAGCGACATTGAGTTGGCTCTTCACTACTTGGGGGATGCATTCGGCGACATTATCCGGACTTGCCTCGGCTTTCCGCGCTTTCTCAACTAAGATGTTCAAGTTAAGGACGACATGAGTCGAAATCTGGTCGTCCGTCTGTACGAGAGCAGCATAGAAAGACAAGAATGAATCAAACGCATTAGCTGTGAGAATAAAGGAGTACGAGATCTCGTAGTTACACGGGATAAAATGCTTTTCATCTTCCAGGAACGTGAATCATGGATTCAGCTTCAAAAGTGCGAGTATACTCAGTGCTTGTGACAGGAGAGCGGTGTCGGTAATAGATATACAGCTCCAGCCGAGCGACCAAAGCCGGCGCTAGGACCAGTGGGACACCAGTTGTGTAGCTGTCAAGATCATCGATGTATCAATGAAAGGTCGCAAAGATTATGAGGGAGAATCACCTCTTCAAAAGAATGTCTAGTGCAAGAAACATCTCCAGTTCCGTGACGTCTTGCCCTCTTAAGCAGGTTCAGCAGCCACTTCACGACGTCATGGACCCAAGCATCGCCAACGGTTGTTCCTTTTGCGACCTTTGTTACAATCTTCACTGCACCATCAGTCTTGCCCAAAAGCCTACAGATTGATTCCCATTCCTTACTGCGGAGGGTTTCGGTTGCCGCAATCCACAGATCAGCGATACAAGCACCTCTGCCACCAGTGTCGTGATTGTTCAACTTGGGCACAGCTTGCTCATACACAGATCAATCCAATCAGCACCTTTGATCGTTGGGCAAAGCTGAAAACACGTGGAATGATTCTGATGCGATCCTTGGGTGACGCTCACCAAATGACTTTAGAAGGATAGGCATCGAAGTCGAAAGGAACCCCGCAGAAACGGGTGGGGGTGGATAAGAAAAAAGAAGGACAGACAGGTCAGGGTGTAGAGTCGAGGTTGTGGTCGTGGGAGACTGAGAGAGGATGGTTTTAGAAGTGGCAAAGATCGGCAGGAACTTGAGTCGACAGAAACCCAGGCAATACTGTCAACAAGGCATGAAGCAGACTGAAACCGGCTTGGAGGACTTGAGCTGGTTCAAGAGTGCTTTAGACAAGGAAGGTGATTGCAAGAGACCGTATGGACTTTCTGCAGCAATCTGAGGTCTCCGTATCACGCTGTCTCTCCCTACTATCGTACTATCGTCCTTGCCCTGGGGGAGACCATAGACTGCTGTTTGACTTAAAGAATAGCGTATATTGCCCAGACCTCAAGTCGAACTGTCATTTCACGATTCCCAAAGCGGGAGATCAAAACAGGGAAAATCGTTTTGTAGGTCGGAATGATAAGCTCGGGCCGTGTCCCAATGATAGCTGCAAGAAGCTTAGTCGCAGAACGGCGGATTTTGTAAGGGTCCTCGTCATCCGAATATCTGCTATTTTTCAGATTTGTTCCTCAACAAAGAAAAATAGGAATTTACTCGTCGTCAAGCTCGTCTTCGTTCGCATCTGCTCCTCATCCTCGTCGTCACCAGCATAATTCTGTACGAGAGATTAGTTCATGTCCCAAAACAAAACCATTAAACACACCGGGTCATATTTGATGAATTGGTTCCGGCCTGCACAAATAGCATCCAGATACTGGATAGTCTCCGTCAGGCACCTCAACAGGAAAATCTCGAGTCTAACGCAACATGAGACCGAGAACTTCTTCACGCGAAAACATCATTGATTATAAAACTGCTGGAATTATCCAAGTCCATGATCGCTCGAGAAACGGGTTGTAATGGATTACCGATTGAACAGATGTATGTACACATGTGATGTGTGTTGGGTTTCATTCATGTACGCGTGTTTCATCAGTTTTGGAGCACAACTCGAGGTATACGTGTTAACAAATCTTCCTTTACCACAAGTAGTGGGTCTCCTGAGATTTCTCTCCTCAACATGGAACAAGTACAGGGTGCCTCAGCTTTTCTTCTGGTTGCGTGTGCTGCGCTGATGAGCTGAGCAGAGACTGTTCCAATAATACCTAAAGATCAGGACAAAAGCAAGCGTGAGGTCGAGTATTCATCAGTAAGTACTTTCTAGGTCGATCCTTAAGCCCCTCTCACCAGCAACTAAGAGTTCCTATGACTACTGGACAAATTTGCGGAAAATGTCAGAACAGCAGCAGCGGGAACGTGGAACGATTGCGAGGCGGCTAGAGTACGTTGAACAGTTGATGGACCCGTTAGAAACCCTGGAGCAGGAGATCTACAAAGCTTATGGACTTGATGGCAAATTGTAATTTGACAGGTTATTGAAGGAATGTCAACGCCGAGCGGCTGCGGTCGACAGAAGCAACGCCGGCAACAAAGCTCGATATGTTCACGTCATAACATGTATCTTTGAAGTCGTTTCTAAATGGCTTCAGAGTTTCTACAAGAGTCATGACAGAGCTCAAATTAAACGGGATGTCCCCCTTGGTGCTTCGCAGGATGAGCGATGGAGCATTGCGATGCAAAATCTTCATCTCTTGCGTCAAAAGAAACTTGAACTTCTTTTTCGGCTACTAGGGCGAAAATCGTGTTGTGGTGTAGATAGTATTGCCGCCAAGGCCTCTGTTTCTGACGCAGTGTGTATCCTTTGTTCATTCATGTGGGACTATTTGGCTTATTCTTTTCTGTTCTTGGAACAGATCAAACTGAATGCTGCTAGATTCTGGGCTGTTATCATTGGCATCGACTATTACCCGCACGGTGATCATCTCAACGGAGCAGTCAACGATGCGAAGTCCATGTATGAATACCTCCGCCAGGACCTTGGTGTTCCAGAGCCTAATATCAAGCTCCTTCTTCAGCCAAACTCAAATAGGGACTATTTTACAACTGACCGACCTACACGTGCGGGTATTCTCGACGCAATCTATACCCACCTCCGCGACAACACGATGGTCACATACGGTGACAACATCTTGATTTACTTTGCTGGACATGGGACGCTTTACCATGTTATCGATGATCCATTTTTTACCAGTATAGCCGGTATGCCGGGCACGATTGAAGCCATCTGCCCTGCCGATCATTATCTGGAAGAACACCTCGTTGATGATCATACCCAAGTCGGTGGGATCGATATCAGTGATCGCGAGCTCAATATTATCCTCACTGAAATCGGGAAAAAGCATGGAAACCACATCACGGTGATTCTGGATTGTTGCCACTGTGAAGTGAGGGAGCGAAGCATCACCTCAGGACCAAGGAGGAAGACACGGTATTTGGGATCTTCTGGGAAGACCTTGTCTACTATGCTTGCTGCTGCAGATCGTGACTCTCGACGTTATTCAGACAGTCCGCGAGCTTTGAATGAGAAATGGCGTTTTGATTTCTCTACGCACGTTATGATGGGTGCGTGTGAGGACTTTGAAACTGCGAATGAAGTCTCCGGCCATGGATTATTTACAACCACTCTTCTCCATGCCCTTCGATCTTCCCTTGGCAGGAATCCGGATACAACATACAATCAGCTGATCCATAGTCAGCACATGTTATTGCCATTACAAACCCCAGCGACAGTAGGCTCGGGAGAAGACTCGACCTTGTGGTTTCAGAAAGAAATGACTAACTAGGAGTAGCAGGATAGTGGGACCGCTGATTTTCGAGACTCAATCTGGTTTGTTCGAGGCCAACGCAGCGCCTTGGATTGAAGGACATTGTGACGCGGGAGGACATTCTGTCCAGCAAAGATTTCAAAGGCCCTTTTTGTGACAGTGATTGTGATTCCTAGAACGTCATTAGCACGTTGAACAATTTAGTCAGGAGATGTACTATCTTTTACACAGATCCGACCTTGTCCGAGCTGAGATGGGCGACGATTAGGGCGTTTCTCATGCTTGCTTGCATTCCATGAATGACCGTTTGCAATGCTCTCGTGACTATGAAGAGCGCCTGCATAAGACCTTTTGGGTCTAAAATGCCATACTGCAGTGGGTTTGAGGTTAGTTGGGTTGAAATTACACTCATACCCTGTTGAGAGACATTCCAGTAAGCCGTGCATGTCTCCCAGCATACCTAGCCTTGAAATGGACCTCGAGCTAGTAACTCCAAATGCTGATGATCTGTTACTCGACCGACAGATCTCCGGATTGGGATTGAGGGGAGAATTTCTCTAGGAGCCTGTTCACACGAAAGGCCCCCAGGTGAGCGGTATGGATGTTCTAAGACTGGCGGTGGGTAATATGGATTGTCTGCTGGCCTACGTTGCAAAGTTATACACCAACTATGAGGCGAGGGAATTGCAAGTCAAAACAAATATTATTTCGTCTATAGAGGTATGTCATGACAGAGAGGCACGTGTTTAGGGTATTTAGTGACCCATCTTAGAGCTTCAAGAGGCCTTTTTACCACCAATGAAAAGCCAAGATATGGTCATGAGTATCCGAAACCCGGCCGCGATACCCAACGCGGCCGGCGAACCGATCTTGCCCAAGAGAGCGCGTCCCGCGAAGGCACCAACGAAAAGAGCTATGACAGCAAGGAGCTTGTAGTCACGCGATTTGACCTTTTCGCGAATTTTGAACAGACGGGGATCGGATGCAAGCTCGACCCAAATCGTCGTCAACACGACTACGTCGGTGAGCAGGCAGTTTCATTCGTAAAGAATAGGACGTACTGGTAGTGCCGAATTGAGTGCTCAGCCTTTTACCCAATACCCCTTGAACACCGAGACTTGCGCTGATAAAGGCAAGTGCAACGAAGGACAAGGCGTTGTTCCAACTCGGATTGTCTCTCGCATCAGCAATGCTGAGTTCTCCACTTTTCCACAGGGTCAGTGCCGCGGCCATGGTAAGTAGAGTTGTGAGGAACGTTCCAGCGATAAGCCAGGTGCGCTTTAGTGGACCGACCCGATCGCCGAGGCGGCCAATCGACGCGCCCAGTTGGAAAGAGATGAGCGAACATAGAGCCTGTTGATCAGCTCGGTGGAACGTTAGGTCTCTGAATTCTTTGGGACCCTCAAAGAGGCGCGCAAGGGCTAATGCTAACTGTATAAGAAAGGCGTGGGTATGTAATGGGTAGATTTGGTATAATCTCTGGAACGCACCTGTGCAAAATTTCCTGTCTGAAAACCGCACCACACGAATACGGAAGAGAATGAAATGGCATTTCTGGAATACAATATATGTATGATGTTATGAGCATATTGACGAATTGGGATGGGAACGTACAAGTATCCTGTCATGAAACAAAATGCCGTCAGTGGCGCCGTAGATTGAGCTGGGTCCACGTCCGAGTTGAGGTAGGACCAAAACGACAACGGCGACGAGGACGACCCGCGCTCGATGTCCTTCTTGTTGCTCATCGTGTTGGATAACAACGATAGAACATTGAGGGAAACTTCAAGTTGTTATGGTATTCAATGGGCCGCGGCTTCCTGATGGCGGGAGCTCAGTTCCGTGACCCGAGTCGCATGATCTACTGTGTTTTGACGACGACCAAGTGCAACTTCCCCTGCGAGGCCTTTTGGCTCTTTCTCACTGGTGCCACAAGAACTTCTTACCCCTGGACAATATCTTTCCTCCTTTGGCGATGACTAAACCTGTCTGTGTCTCTGACAACAAAGATATCATCGACCAATCGTCGTTCTGGGATTCGAATGGAGTGAATTGGGATGCACACAGGATAGGATGGGCGGTTGCAGGCAGTTGTACTGTTGTGGTACGTTCAAGTCTTCCTGGTTTGCTTGGTCGCATGCTTGATATTGTGATAACTGTAGACTCTTATTATATCAATCTTCTCAGTCGCACGACATTGCAGGTATGAGTCGAACTCAGTAAAATTGACATTCTTTAATCGGCATGTAGGAATTATACCAACCCGCGAGAGCAGCGGCAGATGTTGGTCTTTTCTTCGGATTCATTTGGTGTTGCACTCATCTGGAACAAATTCTATAGTCTCCGCATCCTGTACATGCCCCCAGTCTACGCTATCATTTCGTTCTTCTCCTACCGCTTCTTTCGCAGTTATACCTACTACTCATTCATTGAAGTCGGTGAGTTTGTTCCTATGCTGACCCTCGAGAAGGAACTAACAATTTCGCAGCATACGAGGTTCTTCCTTGCCATAATATCAGATTTCATGTCACTGATGTATGCCGAGAAAGGCTGTCACTCTCAGTGCATTCCTGTTTGTATTCCGACATTCTTGCAGCGATTTATCAATTTCATGATCTATCCAGGCTGCTACTGATCGAATATGTTGCAGCTACGGCATCAGGACATAAGGCTGAGAACGCCCTCGCTAGGAAGGACAAGCATCCACTTCCCATTCCCGTGTGTCCATTCTTTCGTTATCCCCTACTGAGATAGATCGACTAATCTTAATCAGTTGTGTTGCTGGAGATACCGGCCAACAAAGGTATGATCCCCCTTTGCATCTCCAAACATTGTCTCTAACGACATGATTCTAGGCATACTTCATGTACACCGTCAAGGTCACATCATTTTTCTCATTTACCTCCTTCCGGTTGACTGACATGATTTCCGGTTAAGTGGGCTGTTCTCCAATATGTGATATTTCGACCCCGTGAGCGTGGTCCAAGTCATGCTAAGTCTTTACCACTAATTAGTACAACTTTCAGTCATATCAATTATTGGCATCATTTGTCAAAAGTATGATGTTCTCTGTGAATCAGCTGGGTTCAGCGTCCATTACGCCAATGTATACCTCGAAGCTGTTGACTTCGTCAGCATAACGTGAGTTATCGCATGCTAGTAGATCGATACTAATTCGGGGGAAAAGTTTTGCCCTATATGGTCTCTTGGTTTTCTACGGCTTGATGTCGGAAGAACTAAGAGGCCGCCGGCCACTCGCTAAATTCATGTGTATCAAGCTCATCGTTATGTTCACATTCTACCAATCTTTTGTCGTAAGACCCTCCCCTTCTCTGACATTTACTATCTTAATCAATTCTACGTTGCCAGTTCAATGCTCTGGAAGGCAGAGTAATTAAGGGTAGGTATCATTATGTGACTATGCTATTATAATGGCACCTGACACATTATTTTATGGAATCCAGAGACAACCTATTGGACAGCAACTAATATAGCTGACGGACTTGATGCTCTAGCAATCTGTATAGAGGTATCTTCGATGGCCTTTTGCTTGATGTTGCTATCTAATGGAGAACAAGATGATTATATTCTCAGGGCTGATGATGTGGGCATACACGCCCGCAGAGTACAAGCGAAAATCTGGTACTCCTCCAACTAGCATCTGGCGGCCATTATGGGACTCGTATGTAGCTACCCGCCTCATTTACAATTGATAACTCACGGGTTTGCTCTTCAGCATAAACTACAGTATGTCGTTGGCGGTTTACAAAGGTCTTCTTTTTGACACGTTTTTTTATCCAGGCGATTTTGCTCGTGAAATTTGGGGTTCTCTTCACTTCTTCTTCACTGGAAAGACCCAGACTCGTGACAAGATGAATTTCGGGAATGCTTTTGGCCTCGACGGCTACTCTCACGCTCCTAGAAATAACGTGTTTGTAGCTCGTAACCCTGCTGCTATGCCAAGCTACGATGAGCAGATCCATCTATCAGCATACGAGAGCCGCGCTTTTCAGGAGACACCTAGGGCCAGCATGCAAGAGAGATACACTGACGGTCCAGGCAAATCATTATGAAAGTGTTCATTCAGCCAATTCTGTAACGACATCTTTCTCTACACTCATTTAGACCCGATCTTCCATGCATCCTTTACACTCATTTAGACTCGATCTTCTATGCATCCCATCTATCCGGATCTTTCTACTTTCCCTTCGGTTCTCCGGCTGCTTAAATTATCTACATACATAGTGTAGTAATCCTTCCCGATGAATGGATTCTGTACGTGCTGAGAACTGGCCATCTATTGGTAGCGCCTGATCGCTGCTGAACAGAAGAAGTTCTCTGTAGAAACGTGGTCGCCAGGCATTGCATATATCCCAGTCATGAAGTTACTCATAAAACATGCCGGCGATAAGTCGAGGATGACTCAGATGCTGCATTGCAATAAGTAATGAACGCTAGGCAAATATTAATACTCCTTACGTACCGGAGTTCCGGAATGGTATTACCATACATACATCGTTGCATTCGTGAGGCCAGTGACACAACCTCTAGTTGCTTCCGAGCTAAGTATGACTTACGTATTCACATCATGAATTTACACAGGAGAGACCATGATACATAGTCAATACGGTGCACGGACAGACAGATAATATTACTGTACACAGGAAGTCAGGTACTGCCACCTCGGTCAACCGCCTCCAATCATCTCCCGGTAAATCTCCGACCTGCAAAGAATGTATAAAAGTCCCCATTGCACTTCCATTCACCTCCCGAAATCTCCGTCTCTCATCATTCACTCGTCTCGCTTGTCACTCAAAATCATGACCGAGTACGATTTCTCTCCTGAAGCATATCAGGCCCATCTTGAGAATATGAGTCGTATATCTAGATGGATTGAGTGCACTGAGAAGCACCGCGCCGAGTTTGGCAACGCCGCAGCCCTCGTTGAAGACCGGCTGGAACGCATTTCGCCCTCACCAAAACATCGAAACAACTTTGGCGGTAACGTCCCTCCACCTCACCCCTACTTCACACTCGATCTCACGCCAAAGGGGACCGGCCGGTTTGGGATGAGCCCCGACGCGTCCCGAATGAACTCCGCAGATGATTGGAAATCAGGCTTCGTGTATGATCGCCGCCCAGTATCGCCAAGGACAATACCCATGTATGGACATGGCCATCCAATGCCACACGGTGCAGGAGTTCAACCGATGATGATGGCACCACCTGTCGTGTCCCCGGCTCTGGTATCTCCACTGCCAAGCCCACCACATCATTACCATAGACATCATGTCAGACGTAGTCGAGCAAATTCTTTTGATCTTGCACCTGGACCTGTAGTGGCTGCGCCGCTTTTCGGAAAGTATGTGCAAGCAACACCAAACGTAGTGATACTGCCATCGACATCATCAAGAAGGCGTGACATATCAGTCAAACACAGAGGGCATCTGTGGTAAGTTCGCAGGCCATTCCATCGTCAGCTGTCTAGGATAACAGGATGTTCAGTACGTCTAGCAATCTGTCGCATGCTCCTACCGAACAACAAATGAAGTCAGCGCTTCATCTATCAGCTGATGTTGCAAATATGGAATGTGCTGTACCTCACTATCACTCGCTCAAAATGCATCTTTTTACGTATCATGGGCCGCACAGCAGGCGACAGCGGCGAAGGGCACGATGATCCCCAATATTTGTGCAGGGTATTTTACATAGTTCGAAGCAAAGGAAACATAGCAGCTGTTGATACAAATTTTCACATTCCGCACCATGTGGGCCAATAATAAGTGTCGCAGCAGATTGTGCACAGGGAAGACAAACTGGAACCCGCCTGAAATTGACGTATGATGGATTGGGATAGATGACTGTCATACAGCACTGAGGCGAATCTTCGAGCTGACCGGGTGTTTCGTGTTTGCAAGGTTTTAGGGTTTGCATCCTGACGCGTGGCGCCTAAATTACGTATATGATAAACAAGGCTCCAACGTATGGACGTCACCGCGCAGCACGGAGTGGACGGAGTACAAAAGGTGGCGCAGCAGAAACCCATTCGACTATCTAGGAGCAATCTAACCACAACTACAGTGTAAATGTCTTCCCTCTGGGCACCTGTACCTCCCCCTCCGACCAAGCTCGGTATCTACAGACAGTTGTCGACAACTGCTGGTGTTCATGTCTCACCCCTTGTTCTTGGGGCACTGAGCATTGGAGACAAGTGGGGTAATATTTTGGGTTCCATGGACAGAGAATCCAGCATCAAGCTGCTCGACGCGTATTACAATGCTGGTGGCAACTTCATCGATACTGCCAACAACTAGTGCGTGTTATCCTCCACTTATCGGACGTTTCTCTGATACCCAGCGCTCATAGTCAAGACGAAACATCAGAGACCTTTATCGGTGATTGGATGACTGAACGAGGAATCCGTGATCAACTGTTTATTGCAACGAAAGTTCGCAGTTCTTAAGTCGTGCTTGCGCTTATCTCTCATATTCAAAACAGTACACGACCAACTATAAGCGTGCAGATGACTCTATTGCACAAAAAACTCATTATTGTGGCAACAGCGTTAAATCAATGCACATCTCTGTCGCTGCTTCCCTGAAAAAGCTTCGAACTGATTACATCGACCTTCTTTACGTCCACTGGTGGGATTGGGAGACCAGTATAGAAGAGATCATGCGTGGCCTCCATGCTCTCGTTATGGCAGGCAAGGTTCTCTACCTTGTAAGTACCTCAAAATATGTGGTCAATGTATTGCCAACGCGAAACAGGGTATTTCCGATACACCCGCTTGGATTGTGGCCAAGGCCAACCAGTACGCGCGTGATCATGCACTCACACCATTCTCAGTTTACCAGGGTGCATGGAGTGTCATGCAACGTGATTTCGAGCGCGATATAATTCCAATGGCGCGCGCCGAAGGTTGTGTCCACTCCCTTTGACAGGACATGCGATATAGTGTCTCACCCTAGTCTTAGGTATGGCCTTGGCACCATGGAATGTTCTAGCTGGAGGAAAGCTTCGTACCGACGCTGAAGAAGAGGCACGCCGAAAATCAGGTCAGGAAGGTCGCAAGCTCACAGGTGACTGGCAGCGAGATGACTGGCAGCGTAACGAGAAGGAGCGGAAGATGTCCACAGCCCTCGAAAAGGTCGCTAATGAAGTCGGTACAAAACACATCACTGCAGGTTTAAAGCTTTCTTTTCTCCTTGTGTGACAATAATTCACGTTGTGTCCCTCTAGTCGCGATCGCCTACGTCATGCAAAAGACCCCTTATGTTTTCCCTATCATCGGCGGGCGTAAAGTCGAGCATCTCCTCGCCAACATCGAGGCACTTGACATTTATCTCACTGAGAAGCAAATCGAATTCCTGGAATACGTGCTCGACTTCGACATCGGCTTTCCAGGCAATTTCGTGGTATGTGCAAATTATCCATGCTCATACAATCCTTTTTCACGGGCATGTCGTCATAGGGTGTTGGATATTCTCAGCCTTATTTCAAATACAACGCCGCGAATTATGCGCCACCTCTCATGCTTCAGGCTCACCGTCCTCCTAAGACCCAGTAATTATCATAGCATAAATACACATGTATTATATAACTTGAAGCTACCACGCAGATCTACTTACGTCAATCCTTTGCTTCTAGATCCATACTGGCTGATACTGAGTAGGCGTCCACAAACTTAAGAACGTTTGTAAACGTGTTTTGAAAAGAGCAAACCACAAATCAAACGACATGGTGGATGGCATCCAAACGCGGACATCGGATGTAAGTCGCTTTTGTTCCTACTATAATGCATGTTGTACCGTCACCGTCTTGGCTTATGAATGTCCCGAATATCGCCATATGGATTTGAGACTCCTTGCGTCCATGATAAGTGTCTTGTGATTTACAAATAGGGAATACAGAAATAATGCATGCGACAGGTCCAAGGACAACTTGGGGAATACAAAGTCCTGCTCTTAGTCACCATTACTTGCGTTTCTTCCTGGACTTTGTGCCGCCGTCCGCAATCTGAAGACGACAGCACAGTGCAATCTAGACTTTTGAACCAATCTATGATGAGCCTCTTACCTTCTTCTGTGTGGTCGAGGACATATGTGTCGAGGCAACAGTCGCTCGACTAACAGCGCCGTTCCTCTGGATACAAAAGACAAGAACATGCGTTAGTAAAACTCATCAACTCAATGCAAACTAAATACGACAAAAATAGAAAGATATACCGAGCGATGTGATCCCGTATACGTGTTCAGATTCAAGTCTGGAGTAGTCTGTTGGACCTCGCCCTGAGGTTGAAAAGGAGATGGCGCTCGGTCCCTCTTGCCAAGCACGGTCTTTGCGGCAGTCGACGTCTCAGAGAGTGGTATATCTTCTTCCGAGTCTGACTCATTAAGACTTGAGAACGACAATCCGATGGCTTTCTTCAACGTTGGGGTTTTCGATATCTTGGCCAAAGCAGAAGTTGATTTCGTCATGGATGAAGGATCTGGAGTCGGATCCAGAGCTTTCGCAGGAGGGGGTTGTACGGGTCGTCCTGCGTTGATATCAGCAGGTGTTTCTGTTTCATGCTAAAAATGGACGTAAGATGAGACAATCGCCAGGGTGTAGATGGACAATGACGAAGGAGTAGACCAACTTCAACGGGACATGTGCTTGGGCTTGAAGTCATGAACGCAGCGAGGTCGATCATGGACTTCGTTGCACCGCCCGACAGCTCTTCCTTCTCCTTGATGATATGTGCAAGGCTTGATTCTAGCTCTCGAATTTTAATCTGCAACTGTATTACCAAGTTCTCCTTCTGTGAACGATGTGTAAGAGGAGGTCGTGATAAGACGGAAAAAGAAGAAACTTAACGCGGCGTAATTCGTTATCCTTGGCCACCTCCTCTTCTTCATGTAACGACCTAGCCAGATTCATCAGCCACTTCGCAAAGTCCTTCTCGTCGTCATTCTGTCTGTGGATTAGCATAGAAGTCTACATGTTTGCAAACACGGCCTTACCAGTTCATTCCGATCGTACCTTTCCCTCAATGTCCCCATCCTCTCCGCCAATACTCTCTTTTCACCCTCAAGACGTTCGACAACCAAAATAAGCTCATTGACTCTTTCATCCTCTACCCTCACGCGCTCCTCCTCTTCCTTAGCCCTTCTCTGACGATGTTCCTCAGTTCTAGACCGGTCCGCTTCAATTCGCTCGCATAACTCGACAAGCCTCATCGAGTCCTGGGCTTGTTGGAGAAGCTCCCGGCGTGCTTCTTCCAACGCATTTTGGGCTGCCGTGAGGTCTTCTGCGAGGGTGGCGCTCGCTTTCTTCTCGTTTCCCTCGATATAAAGCTTTCGACAGTGTGAGCTTGTGATGCTTACCTGAAGATCGCCGTATTGCCCCTGAGTCTGCTTTAACGCCGCTTCCTGCGATTTGAGTTGTTCCTTCAGTGCCTGGATTGTTCAGTGAGTTAGCCTAGGTTGGAAACTGAACGAAATTAAATTCAAGGTACCATAGCCTTGACTTCAGCATTGTGTAACCTTGGATTTTATCATTCAGTATCATATCACAGAAAGAGCGCCCGACCAAACTGACTCATCCTCCTTCATTTTCCCATACTTCTTCAGCACTTCGATTTCATCTGTTTTCTCGACAAGTTTCTGTTTCAACGTCATTTCTTGCGCCTCAAATGCCTGAGTCAGACTTCGTTAAAAATTCCCTTGACAAGGAACGACTAGGCATACCGCAATCTTGACCTCCGCCTTGTGCAGCCTGAAGTCAAAGTCAGTATCAGACAACCAAACAAACAATCGATACAGACTCATCCTCCTTCGACTTCTCACTCCTCTTGAGTACCTCAATTTCATCCCTCTTCTCTTTGAGACTCTGCTGTAACATCATTTTCTCATTGGTTCAGATGACAAATGGATATCACGAAACATACCATAAACTCCTCCGCCTTCTCCTTCAGCGCTTCGCGCATCTTCATCTCAAGATCGATGTACCGGGATTGTGCTTGTTCCAGCGCTATATTCTGGGTTTCTTGTATTTTCTACGGAGTATAATAGAATCAAGCTAAACTCAAGGGAAGGAAAACATACCCTAAGGCCGGATAGTGCCTCCTCAAGGCTCCCGAATATCAAATTAGGCGGAGGTACCTCAGAAAAGAAGGCGTGGAACGTACTCCCCTGCCCGTTTTTCACCCTCCTTCAGCACCGCACACTTCTCCTGGAGCTCCTAAGAGAGTACGGCATGAAAGTACGACAGAAAATCAAGCATCAGAGCAGACATACAGCCAAGCGAACATCCGATTGTCGGAGCCTGATACTGACTTAGCTCTTGCTCGACAGGAGCAAGTTTATAGAGATACTCACTCTTCGATCCTCCTCAATGCCTCCCCTGTGATCCGCAAAACCTCCGCACGCTCGGCATCCAATTCCGCGCGTAGAGTCTCGAGAGTTTCCCCTGTCTTGGAAAGCATATTCTCTGATACTTGAAGGCGCTCCTATGTCGCGAACAATTATGAAGGAAGGAATGAGTGAAGGGTGCAAAACTTGCAGACCTGGATGTCTCCATACTGCTCCTTCGTGAGCCGAAGCGTCATCGCCTGCGCGTCAAAACGCTCTTGTAAGACCTTAAGCAACCTGTCATCAGCATCTTTGGGAAGACGCATATCTTCAGTACTGACCGCTATATGAAGCTCTGTCTGTCTTCGACTGACCGTACTACCAAATCAGTGTTCCGATGAGAAGACAGAAGGATCGTACCTCTCTTCTGCCTCGTCAGCTGCCTTCTTCGCCGCATCTAACTCCTTCTCATTAGCCGCTACTAAAGAACGTCGTTTTTCTTCAGCTTCAGTGAGACTAAATTCATGTCAGTGATTGAAAACCGTGTGTCGGAAGCAAAACAATACCTCCGGAGCAATCCGTCGTTCACTCTTACCAGTTCTGTGCGTTCGGACCGTGCAGTGTCAAGGTTGATGATCGCACTGTGGTGATAAAGCACGGTTCGAATGGGCAGGACGAGAGCGAAAGGGAACGAGTACGTACGCATTGTGAGCTTCTTCGAGTTCATGAAGTTTCTTGGTCAGTTGCTCGAGGCGGAGGTCTTGCGCGTGCTTACTGTGAAAGAACCATGTATGCAGTGAAAAGTCCACAATAAGTGAGCACGACTCACGCATCTCTACACTCCCTAAGAGCCTTCAACTCGCCCTCCGTCTCCTCCATCCTATAGACAAACGTTGCAAGTGAGTGAAGATATGGACAAACACAGCCCACCTTCTCTTCACAACTTCCACTCTCTCCTCCGCCCCCTTCTCTACCTTCTCCAAAAATGAATTCACCTGATCTCTCGACTCACGCTTTGCATCCTCAAGTTCGCGAACTTGATTCTGTGCTTCGGCGAGTGTGGAGGAAAGATGGTGCAGTTTGTCTCTGAGAAGGTCGATTACGCGGCGGGCTGTAAGGAAACGGAAGGATATAAGAAAGATTAGGGATGAAAGAGAGCAAGTCGGAAACTCACAGTCCGCTAGTTCCTCCTGAAGCGAAAATACGAGGCCCCGAGCTTCCTTGGCTAGGTATGTGTCGTCTTCAAGCAAGGGTTGTGTCTCTGCAAATTGGATGGTCAGAGGTCGAATCAAATTCCGAACAATGGTACATACTCTTCAAATTCTCTTCTGCCCACGCCTTCGTGCTCTGCATTTCCTCCCTACACTTCTTCTCCTTCTCACACGACTCCATTAGTTCGTTAAATGCTGTTTTCAGTGATGCATAGCTAGTCCAAGTGTCAAACCTATGTGGTGAAAATACAAAGTAGATTGAACCTTTCTCCCAATTCACCCATGCCTTGTCTGAGCACATCTACTCTCTCCTTTTCCTCTCCTCTCTTCCGGATAGCCTTATCCCGTTCCTCTCGCAGGACACAGGCTTCCTCATCACGCTTGGCGAGTTCCTCGAGTACAGAGCGAAGCTTTTCTGAGACGGACGCATGTTCATACTTGAGGGACTCGTTTGTTATCGTCAGGGCGCTTAACTGCGCAAGAAGAGATTTGGATCTCCGGCGCTGTGAAGAGAAAACGGGACGGTTCAGTCTGGATCTCCCAGTAAGAATACTTATGCGATTCGCGAAAGATTGGGCGCATATACATGCGCTCAAAAGACCGAAAAGAAAAACGCAAACCAGCGAGAAAACACACCTCCTCTCCAAGTTCCGCATTCGCAACGCGCACCCCCCTCAGCGCATTGATCGCGACCACGTCTACATCTACATCCATACCTAAACCCGATGCATTATCTCCCTCTTCTCGATCTTCGTCCTCGCGACAAAAGGCCATCGAGGTTGACGACCTCGACCTCGACCTTGAGCGGGATCTCGGCCGAGGCGGGGGTGACGGAGGTCGCGAGTCTGGACCTTGCGGAGGAATAGGTGGAGGCAGCATTTGATGTGGACGCGGAAGATTGATGCCAATCCCTAGACCAATACCGTTTGTGCTGGATATATGCGCCTGTTCGCAGGGAGCAGGAGAAGGAGAAAGAGCTTTATCAGCTGTAGTATGTTAGCGTGCATATTTTCGCGAAAAAATATATGTACAAGACGGTGGTTCGTTTTTCATGATTTTGACTTGTTCTTGTACTGTGTCTGATTTTGCCGAATTTTCTATCGCGTTGAGAAGACTAAAGTAAGGTTTCTGTTGCTGAGGTGCTCGATTCATATTCGATGTTCTAGTATTCTGCATTCGACGCAGACCGGGAAAGATAGGCTGAGAAACTGCATGGCCAATCGCGCGCACCGGCCTGAAAGGGCTTGGTTTATTGACCCCACCTCGATTCTCCTGCTGATTTATACTGCGAGTCAGCGAGAACATCTTAGACGGCGTTGTCTCCGGCATCTTCTGGTCCTGTAGACTGTATTTCATAATTGGATGGTCCATCAAGAAGCGATTTAAGCAAGAAATCTGAAGAAACAAGAAACAGAGAGATGGTATGAACTAAGAAAAAAGAGCCTCGTTGTCCCGAACCACGCGAAGTTCGCGTCGAAGATCCCATGTCACGTGATCGCCATTATCTACTTGAGATTTTATTCTATCGTCAAACAAAGCCCTGTTTGAGCTGACCTCTGGAAAGGTAATTAGCCCACAATGCACAGAGCTACTTGTTCTTGTGAGTTAGCATGTGGGACTTAGAAACAATTATTTCTTGTTGTGGCTGTTGCAGCAAGCATGGACCCTGATTGAAAAAGTTCTTTAAAATGTCAGATGAGACAACTATGTAAACTTTTGAGCTCAAAGTATTGTCAATACTGGATTGCTGGGCTGCACATGTTCTTTCTGGGTGGCATTGAGCCAGCAGGAATAATAGGTCAGAAACCCACAAGCGTCAGTTGGTTGGTTGTGATTACTGTTGTATCAGTTGACCAAGAGAAAGAATTCCTATATGTAGCCTGTACCTTATTTCTTGGACAGAACATTAAATGATGTCATGTCATGTGCATACATATTTTACCAGAATTTCATTATCACAGATGGATACACTGGATGATCTTCTACTTGCAAGGTTGCTATCATTCCATGGGCTTGAGCCAGTCCTCAATCCTGAGAGTAGACAGAAAATTAAAGACACATACAAAACTAAATAAGCAGTCATCAGGAGGTGCACATGTCAAAACATGCCTTGAAGATGCAATAGATCATGCCTCTCTTTTACAAGCACAACTTTGATGTGTTGATCAGTCATTGGTAATCCTGCACACCTTTTGCAGTCATTTGAAATCAAAGATGTGTTTGGAGTATCAATGTTTATGTGATAATAAGAGTCTGTCTTAAGCAGAGAAGAACTGGGTGCCAGTGAAGAACCATAAGTCTTTTGCCTGATGATGTTTTTTTCATGATGTAAAGAATGGGTCAATTTAAGGATTAAAGAAAGTCATGGATGAATTCCAGGAAATTTGTCAGGATTCATTCCACATAATTCTTTATGGGCCAATTTGAGATTCCATTGACAGGCCAATATTTTACTGTTAGACTGACAAAAATCTATATCTGTATCAAGCAGCTTACAGAAATTCCTTGGGTGATTAGGCATGGCATTAGCCATGTGGATCAAGCATCAAGAAAGTTATCAAGAAAAACACAAAAGAAAAATGAAGAAGGCTGTGACATATTTGGAATGATACAGTCATCATTGCAAAGTCCCAAGATCAATTGCTACAAGGTGCATGCATATGGTTACATTTCTACCAATTCCATTTAACATTGTTAATATGTAGTAAAAAGACAGGACATTACCTGAAACATTTCAGGCTGATCATAAACCTCATGAGGTGTCCATTGGTCTAAAACCAGACCAAATGATTCTTTCCAGGTATAATTTCAAAAGCTTTGAGAAATACAATGTGCAGAGTGCTCAAGTCAAGTGTCAGGTGAACAAACTTGAGTGAGAACAGCAGCAAGACCTGAATCCTTGACTGAGATGTGCCAAGAAGCAGTCTTGTAGATTTTAGAAGAGATGGCATGCATCTATCTCAACACATCCACAACATGTATAGGGATATTTGTGAACTATTCTTGATATGAGTGTTTGATCAAGAAAGCAATCAAATATTCTCACTTGTTCTTGAACAGTGTCCAGCCTAAAAAAAGACTTTGAGCCTTCTACCCAGTCCAAACACAAATTTCTTTGCTCCACTGGATTTTCTTCATAGAATTTGTTCCATGCAACATGAGAACACAAATTGAAAGTAGGTAGTATGATAGAAAAAGCAAAGGCAGATTGTGCATTAGCCAAGTTCTCATCCTTCTCCTCATCAGAGTCTGGAGTAGTCAGCATTGGGTTGTGCTTGGACAGAGGCTAAAAAGTCCTAAGTAAGAGATACACTGTATAGAATGCACAAGACTGACTGCATTAATAAACATTTCTTGCTCAAGAAGCAGCATATTCAGAGCTGCTTCAATATGGTTCAAACTTTGAGACCAGAGGATGTTGATAAACAAAAAAGCTGCCCTCTCAATAGACAGAACACCACAACTCTCTTGAGTCCAATGAGGAAGTAAACCTGTCTAATCAATCATATTAAAATGCTATTCATATGTATCAATCTATTTGAACATACCCATATAGTCATAGAAACAAGTTCATTATGGAGATCCTGAACCAGAGAATGAAAATTTTGATAGAACTGATGATTATTCATCAGTTTCTCATGCCAACCAAGAAAAACATCCTTCAAAGGTGACATCTCAAAGTAAGTAGCATTATTCTCAAGGAGTTGTGGTGGTTTGACATCCATGGTCCAAAGATCAGATCAGATATCAGAATGGACACTAGAACTGAAAATAAGATCCTAAAACATGATATTCAAACAAAACATACCAGAGCTTAAGGATGATAGCAAGGAGATGATGGTCAAGAACAAGTGGTGATAGTGTGTGATAAATCAACATTCAATGTTCAACTCATGTGATACCGTATGATAAATCAACCTTCAACTTTCACACATTTACATTGTCAGCTGATGATATTCAATACATATGATTACGAAAGAGAAATGTAATTGTCAACAGAATTACTAAGGACTAATAGTTTCCGCTCTGCTTCTTGCTTCTCCAAGGCTTCAATTTCCTGAAATTTTATTGAAAACAATGACGAATTCATGGATGACAGCGACAGTGATGGTGAAGTGTTACCTTTGAATGTCGAATACAATGAGGCGCACACAGCCGCTCTTCATATCTGCAGAATTCCACATGTTGAGCTGAACACAATAGAATTTCTCCAAATCGCAATAAGCACACTGCCCAGACACTAGTTGGAGTTTTTGAGGTCAGGAGTTGACTGGTGAGCGAGCTAGTTTTACATACAAACACATGCAACATGACATGTGGGCATGTCATTTATATCTATGCTGAGCATGCACACTCATCTCTTTCCACGGTCTGGTTGGACAGAAAGCCAACCGTCCAACCGTTGTCAAATCCCTTGCTTGGCCAGCAGATGATCCAGACTTGAAACAAGAAGGTCGGTGTCAACAAGACTGGTCTGTGCTGGATGACCAGATGCTGTTCTGGAGAGCCTTCCCATTCTCTGATAATCCAAGGACGGTCGTCTACATGGGTAACACAACATCTGCTCGAGATACCCAAGCGGATACAATCACTTTGGACCGTGTCACCAAACTTGACTATGCAGCCCACTGTCTAGGCATCATACCCGATGTCAGTTTTGTGACGGCCGAGTGGCTGTCAGTGTAACTCAGCTTGCAACATTATATATCGTACTCAATCAACCATCAGAAGCAACTTCAGTGTTTACTTCCAGGCTCACAGTGCGACTTGGGGAGTTCCTCCGCAAATGGGCCAATAGTATCTCTTTGTGTAGCTTCCACAGACCCTGTTCCACCTAATGGGAATAGAAATCCAAATCTACGTTATTGCCGCTTGGATTACGAGCCGGGATATACTAATGACTTGCCAAATAACTTTGTTCCAGACGCAATCGCTCCCTGGAACGCAGATAGTGGGGATTTTTGTATGATCAAAAGACCTCAATTCTGTCTCAAAAATGCAGTCAGTGGTTGTTCTTCCATTGTAATACTCTTGATATTTATCTGGAGCATGAAGCGGACTTTCAGTATATCAGTGCCCACAGGATCGCCCTGGCCAGCAGCCTAGTTTCGGTGCTGTGCTTTGTATGTTCTCTGCAAACGGAGAAGACGAAGAACCTCTTAAGTTCTATCACGGTTCACATACTGATCTGGATGGTATAATCACATTATGTTGGGCTAACAAGCACCTCGACTCTGAGTCCAATAATAGTCCATAATCATGATAGCGGGAGCCGTATAACAAAAGCGAGCTTCTTTCAGGATATATACCTGTGCATCTAAAGATTTCTTTGCTTTTACCACTCCTTCCCACTGAATGTTACTGTAGTCACTGGGATGCGTCAAGCATAGAATTATCCTAATGATGCTAGAGCGCTGAATTTCACAGCAACAGCGATGGTGAGTATCACCTTTGGATCTCGATTACGATGAGGTGCCAGAGGAGCATAGAGAGCTGATGCTGTTGAGGTTGGACCGGTCTCGGGGGATCTCGGATAACTGTAGTAACAAAGAGATAACCTCAGTGGTTGGAAACACTTAGCAATATATTGGGTATCTACCTGTAGTAACAAAGAGATACTACAGACTATCAGTAATATATTAAGTGTGATATAAGAATTGACTTACACCTCAGTGGTTGGAAACACTGAGGTGTCACAAGTAACGATCGATTGAAAAACACACGATTGTCCAAATTAGGAAGTAGTCAGCTGTTATACTCAACACTCCCCCTCGATGTGAACACGGATTAGGCGACGCCAAGTAGTTCGCGGAACTTCTCGAACTTGACGTGACTTAGCGATTTTGTAAATGTGTCCGCGATCATATCGGCAGTGGGAAGGTAATGAATGTGAACGTGACCGAAGGATACAGTCTGACGAAT
>QGOB01000504.1:0-20497 GCA_003313055.1 Termitomyces sp. MG145 | reverse complement strand
GGTTGGCTAGGAGGTCGGGGAACGGGGAGGGATATGGAGTAGGGGGTAGAGTTAGAGAGAGGAAGGTATGGAACAGTAGATGGAAAAATGGAGAAAAGATATGGAATGGAGAGATGAGTCACAGAACAGAAACGAGGCATGGGGACAAGAGACAAGAGACAAGAGACAAGAGACAAGAGACAAGAGACAAGAGACAAGAGACAAGAGACAAGACGAGAGAGAGAGAGACAAGAGAATAGATTGAGATTGAAATAGAGACAGAGACAGAGATACGGAAATACGGAGAACTACCGTTAATATCAAGACTACCTGACTTGTATGCCATCCTATGGTTTATGTACTACCCTTCTGCTAAGTCCTGGGTAGGATTCTAGCCCGGGACCGAGGCATCTGATTTCTCCGGCTAAGTCCCAGGACTGGCTCCCAGCCCCGGGGTCGTGATAGTTGTTGGGGCGTGCTGGTGCGGATTACGGCGGGCCTGTGTTGGGCGGGTCTGTGGTCGTGGTGCGTGGGGGTGGCGCCCCTCGGCGCCACAGAAGCAGGTGGCCTTGTGACATGCCAACAGTTCATGGGAGGAATGTTGCGGAACGTTATGTGATGGCCAGGATGCCAGGGGTCCAGATGTCTCCGGTGACAGGGAAGCCTTGGGGTGACGTGTCGGCCGAGATGCCATGGTTTGGTGATGGTCAGGGATCTGTTTGAAGATGGCCGCGGGTGTTGCCGGTGCAGCATTGAGAGATTGTTGGTGGTCCTGGAGGTGCGCAAAGGGTGCGGGGGAGGTGTGTGTTGGGGCTGGGGCAGCATATGGGGGTCCGGAGATGGCGGGGTCGTGACAATAACATGTGCAAAACAAAGTTTTCCATACATCACTTGCCTAAATTCTGACATTATAATAGCTTCACCTCATGTCCAGTGTGGTGCACACTTTTGCAGCCTTCAGCTGCTCCACCAGCTTATTGGTGAGAGGGATTGAGTATGCATCCAGCTCGGCGACTGCATTCAAGGCTTGGAAGTCAATGACTAAATGCAACAAACCATGCTTTTTTCTACAAAGAAGATGGGCCTCACATGATGTGCTTGATAGCCAAATGTAACCTTTTGCAAGGTTTCATCTATGAACTGTTGTAGGGCATGTAGTTCCACTAGCACCAACTGGTAAAGCTTCCCCAGGGGTAGAGCCTCCGCTCTATCAACCAAGTCAATGCCCAAATTGTGCTTGTGATGCTTTGGCAGTCATTTCAAGTGATCTTTGCTGAACACATCCAAGAAGTTGTGCAATGCCTCTGACACTAGTTCTTCCACTGACTTCTGTGCCCCTGCGCCCTCATTTGATGCCCTCTCAGCCAGTGATTGTGACACACTTCTTGATGCTTTCACCCTCTGCTTTGCTGGCACCAGTTGTGAACCCTCACCACTCCTCACAGACTCCATGTCCTATCATTGCTCAAGGTATACCTCTGTGCTTTGTGCCTCCTCATGTCTCTCTGCTTCCCTTAGCACTTCTCCTCTGCCACCTTCTGCTGCTGCAGAAACCAAGTCTTCTGTGTCTTTGCACACTTCAAACTCTAAAACAGCTTTGCCAGCAATGATCAGACTCAAAATGCACTGTGGAGTAGCTCCAATCAATGTCTGGATTGTAACAGCACAGCCAGCTGACACCCAGGATGAGGTTGTCATTGCCAATGTCTGCAACATCCGGTACCAGGGTCTCGACATGTTCACCAATTGTGACTTGCAAGCATACTTCATCTGTGATCAGCCTGCACTTGATCTTGGAGTTGTCAATTGTCTTGAGCTTCATGGAATGCTTCTTGTGGATTGTTGGGATGCCTTGCTCTGCCACAAACCACAGATGGACAAAACAACAACTGGCACCAGAGTCTACCATTGCACATTTGTTGACAAGCTCTGGAGATGCCAAGGAAGAGCAAGAGATGCCCAAGGTAACTGGAAGCTCAAGTGCAGAGTATGGGGAATGGAGTGCTCTGACATGTATCACTGCCTCCCCAATGCCAATTGTTGATAGAGGATCCATAGCTATGCTCCAGTTACTGTTTCCTTAATTATCTTTTTTAATTACTAATCCATACAATTTTATTGCTACTTTCATATTGCCACACCTTAGTTGCTACCATTACATTGTGGTCACTCTGAGGTGTGTATACTTTACTTTTATCTCCACTCACATGTTAATTAACACTCTACCTAGACACTGTACTTATGGTCTTAATCTAACAGGTAGAGTAGTCAATACAGTTGCTACCATTATATTGTAGTTGCTCTGAGACACTGTACTTATGGTCTTTATCTAACACCAATGGCAATGTTGCCAGCTCCCTGTCCTCCTCCCTCCAATGCCATCAGAAGCCTGCAGTGTGTCCTGACCATTTCCCTTGACATGTGGTGCATAATCTGCCTGCAACTGCACATCCAGCTTGGTCTGCAGGGCCTTGGGCACCCTTTTGTAAATGCATTTCCCTGTGTCTGTGGTCCAGTTGGCTGGTGTTCAAATAATGGAGCATTGCCATTACAGATAAATGCAGCAATGGGGACGGGTGGAACAACTGGGAGCTGCTGCCATGATCATTGTGATATCCTTTATGGAAAGGGTCTGTCTTAGAAGCTAGCAAGGTGAGGTGAGCATGTGTGGCATCTGTAAAATTGGGCAGAAACTGGACTGATTGCCAGGAGAGGTTGAGGGTGGGTGAATGCTTCCTGCCTTTGCACACCATAAACTCCCCACTCCATGTGAGGCCAGAGAAAGCCAGTGATACAACTGGGTCAGTGCTGATTGCATGATAACAATAATTTCAAGATATTTAACAATGCCAACCAATCCAACCTTATCTAATCAAATATGCCTCCATCTAATCTGTAACATATTACATATTACTGCCATAATTAATATTATATTGATTATTATTATTCTTTATATAATTACTGGCTGCCTTAGGTAAGGCAGCCAATTTTACTGTCATATGTAGTACTAGAATTGCATACCGATCTGGTTCTGTCATGTGATTGTAAGGCTAAGCTTATACTTGACTTTGTTTCACTTTTTTGAACCTTTTGGGTTCAATTCTGATACTACGGATGAAGACTACATGTCTAGACTGATAGCCTAGACTGTGATTGCATTGAACAGTGCATCAACTTCTTTGACACATGCTTCTGGATTAAAGAGACGTAGCAACACCTGATTGGATGGAGACCAATCAATCTGCTGAACCAACATGTGATGGTGAGACCATTGACCAGTCATTGGCATACCCTCAATCTGCTGCAATGGACCTGGGTCGTCCTGGGTCAGAATATACCAAGGCCAAGCCTTCCCGGCAGCCTCAGGGAATGCCAGGAGGGACACAATGGAGTGAAGTGCGGCTGACAGCTGCGCTAAGCAGTGCAGCAAGACCAGGAGTAGTTGTGGAAGACCTGGACCAGCAATCCGGCAGGGATCACAAATTTTCCATTCAGACCGGGAGGCCAGGGCGACAGTTCCAGAGCAGTAGTAGTGCTCAGGGTCCTACTGAAGGTCGCAGACCTTTGTCGTACTTCCTGGGGAAGATGCCGAGGCCAGAAGCAGGCAGTTGGAGAGTGCCAACTGAATCCACTCCACTGACGCAACGTCAGCAGGGAGTTGGAGTGCCGCAGGAGATGACAATGCCCAAGCAGAGAATGCCGGCAGTACACTGGGAGGATGAAACATCCGATGACGAAGAGAGTGGACGGAGTGAGTCCACCCTTCAGGTTCAGTGCGCCATGCTATGGAAAAGATACCCTAGCATTACGAAGGATACCATGCATGCTCGACTAGGACTGTATGTACTGAAACACATATGGTTGATACAAGCTAGAGGTGATAATGTACCTCAGTTGAATACCGTTGAATACATTATGTTGTATGTTCAGATTCTTGAGCTGGAAGCCCAAGCATATATGTACCGCAAGGCTAATCGAGGATCAGCTGCCTCAACCCCAGAGGGAGCAAATTTGATCCTAAATATACCCCCTTCAGCAAAGCCAGAGTTGTCTTCCCATCTGGAAGAGGCAATGAGCAATATATATGCGCCCCAGCAATCAGGAGAGTCTGATTAGCAGTTTGCTGCAAGGTTTGCTGCAGCACAGAGGCAAAATGTATTCAGAGGTCAACAAAGGAGACCTCTGTCGATGGCTGAATCAGTGTCTACCATTCCCATGGTAGACAGCAACCTACCCGAGGCAGGGGAGTCAATGCACCCTCACACAAAACAGGAAGCAGTGGAGAATATTCCACTGACGAATTGAGTGCCGTTGGCAGATAAGTTTGCGGAGAGGGTAGCTTACCAGCGCATTTAGAACCAAGACCTGAAGTGCCAGGGACACTCCTGGATAGATGACCAGGGGATTGTATTTGATGGGATAACGCCCATTGACAAGATGAGAAGGCAATATGTCCAACAGACACAACAGCCTGATACTAGGAGAGGGGATCTGCTCACTGTGGATCCAAGTCGATTTCCTGGAAGATAGGTGACAGAAGAGCTAGGGGGACAAGAGAGCCCACTGCATTGGAATGACACAGGGAAATTGCACTATACAGGTCACCAACCTGTACATGCATTCTCTGTGGTACCTCCTGCTGAAGGCAGGAATAAAATGCCTGGAATAACTGAGGCAACAAAGGTGTATACTGAGAATATGCACCAGCACCTCAGTAGTATAATTGATGATGCAGTAGGCGTAGCATTGCGCCTCCCCAAAGGTATTAAACCGCGAAAGGCGGATTCAAAACACATCCACCCATACAGAGGAGAGGCCAAGTTTAGCGACTTGGAAAACTGGACGATGGATGTGTGCAACCATCTGGCTGCATGCCAGTATGGGGGTGATTGTCTGGACAGAGAACGTGTATTTGTTCTCCCAGAGTTCCTGGATGGACCGTCCAAGGCCTGGTTTCGACATCACATCTTGCACTACAATTGTGCAAGACAGAAATGGACATTCAAGGATGTAATCCTTGAATTATATAACAGGTTCGTGAGTGCATCCACCATGCAGGATGCTTGGGAGGCATTCATTGCAACCTCCTATACCGAAAGATTGGGTGTTCAAGGTTTCTATGACACCTTGATCAACCACGTACAGAATATGTCTATTTACCCAGACAATTGGGTAATGATCGATACCTTCCTGCGTGGGATACCCCATGCAATGAGAGAGTCTCTCATTTGCGATGATGGGCTATTGCCCGAAGTGAATACCATTGAGGAGTTCGTAGCACATGCGTTGCGCTATGAACAAGCTCACAAAATAGCAAGACACTTTGAGCTACATAGCTCAAAGATTCGATCGACAAAAAAGACCAAGCCTCAGAAGGTAGGCACCTTCTGGGCCCATCAAAAAGAGATGGTGGGCAATACAAACCCAAGGTTCGTAGTGAGGACAGCACCTTGGCAGGAGCAACGCTTCCGGAGCAACCAACCGGTGGACCGTAGGGATGCACCGGCACAGGACGTTCAGAGGGGTCCGCGCCGAGAGGGTGCTTGGCTGCATCAGGCTGCTGGTGAGGCCAAGTTGCCAACTGGGCCACTGAAGTTTGAAGCAGCTTGCCCTTTTGTGGCAAATAAGTGCTTCAAATGTGGCCAACCTAGGCATTTTGCGAATGCATGTCCAGAGAGTGGTGGATGGCCAGTGGCTAAGCTGCACACATATGTACAGGCGGCTCACACTGCTATCCCTGATGCTGAAGGGATAGACTCAGGAAATGAACCTGACGTAGAAGACAATGAGGTGGAGAACCTCAGTCCCAAAGCACCAGAGGATGAGAATGCCTCTGTAGTGGAAGAGTTGTCGGATGACGAGTACGTTGAGATTGACGTATATGACAACGACTATTACGCCTGGGAGTCGGACTCAGAATTCATGGGAGCGCTGACGGACTACCTGGCCAGCGCATTAGACCAACCATTTGGAGCAGCTAACGTGAAGGTGTATAAGGTACACCTTTGCAAGGCTCCAGAGAAGCTGGTGAGACCGGTATTGAAGCGTGAGGACAAGGAGTGCCTGGCGTCATACATGGAGGTGAATGGCCACAAGGCATGGACATTGTGGGATTCAGGTAGTATGACTACTGGGGTGACACCTCAGTTTTGTCAAGTGCACGATATTTCTGTCAGTGAGTTGAAGGAGCCACTACTCCTTCAATTAGGCACTGTGGGCAGTCAAGCTGCAGTACAGTTTGGGATGCAGGCGAGTATTGCCTGTGCAAAATCAAGAACAAAAGAGTACCTCGATGTAGTGAATTTTGATCGTTATGACATGATTATAGGCACGCTATATATGAGGAAGCACAGTATTCTGCTTGATTTTGAGAAGAATGAGATAGTGGTGGATGGCACCACCATTCCTGCTGTGCGAGTGACCATAGATAATGGCAATGGATGTCTCCATCGACACCATGCCATGGAAAAGAAGGTGCTAGTCAGGCAACACTGACTAGATGGTGGCAGCAAATTGCCTATGGTGGAGGATGGAGAAGATGAGGAGCAAGCTCGTGTGAGCTTGCCAACAGATAGTCCAGCAGTGTTGGTGCTTGGAAAGCGAGGCTGTAGAGTACAAATGTACTCTGAAGAGGGGGGAAAGCACCAAGATGAAGTGTGAAAGGCAGAGTAAGCCTGAGGACAAGCGGCCTCAGCACAGGGCAAGTACAGAGTGCCAACTGACATCATTGCAAGTAAAAGTTGAGGACTTGGTAACAGATGATGAACAGGAACTGATGGAGGACAAGGCATCCTCCACACATACGAATCGGTCAATCTGGGATCGACCTGTACATCATCCTACGTTTGAATGGGTGTTTGACCCACAGATGCCTGCTGAGTGGAATGGGTGTTTGACCCATGGATGCCTGCTGAGTGGAATGAGCTAGTGGCATTGATGTATGCGTGGAATGGACCATGCTGGACATCAAAGGAGGAGTCGTATTGTCAGGCTTGTGATGATGAGATATCACCACCAAGTGAGGTGTTTTTTGACGGACTGTCTGTGATGTCGTGGAGAAGCAAGAAGGAGGAGTGCTGTGGCACAAGGGGGAGTGCCGTGGCACAAGGGGGAGTGCCTTGGGAAATGGTAGGGTGCAGGCGGGATGAGCCAGCATCAAGGGCACAAAATCAAGGTCAACCCCGACCTCAAACACCGCCTCAATGAGCATCGGCATCACCTTGTCATGCACCATCTCCGCGGCGCTTATCATATGCAGAGAAAGGAAAAGGAAAGGAGATTGGGAAGCCTTCGGAGGTTCTGGACCCTCAGGCAGAGGCAGTTTGGAGATGACTCATATCTGCTGGCCAGCGAGTGCCACCGGAGTCTGTGTTTCTGTTAGATCCTGTGGCCCAGGTGGTGATCACCAGCCTTCTCAATGAGATTGTTATGCTGCAACAGTGTAATGATAATATGATTAAAATGTTCACAAATGCAATGAAGAAGCGTCCGTTGTTGTTGAAGGAGCAGCCTGAGGCAAAACACCTCAGAGCGCGTAATGTGGTGCCGGAGGTTGGGTCGCAAGAAGCAGGAGGGTCAGAGGTGCAACAGGCACCTATGAGGCAAAAGAAAGCCAGAGAACTCACACCGATGCCGGCCAAGCTGCATGACGAGCTTGTGGAGGTTAACGCTAGTTTATGAGGATTGTCCTCGTCAACACATGCACCCTCCTGGCAGTCGGAGACGAAGCGGCAGGATGAGGTAGCATTATCAGTGGTTGAGTTCAGGGCAGATGTTCCGTGAGCAGACAGCACAGTGATACAGTTTGGGCCAGTGGTGCAGTTTGAAGCACCACTGAGAGCGTATGCGTTCACGGTCCCAAGACAGGATATGAGAATGGACAACAAAGTGGAAGGATGGCTCCTGATGTTAGCTGTGCTCGGTTTGAATGCACCGAGTGCTGGGAGTGATTATGGGGAGTCCTCAGATGAGACTTCCTCCAAAGGAGAGACCCCTGCTAAACGCCGAGTGCATTTAGACAAGAAACGCAAGAAGGAGGCTCAACAGAAGCACGAGGCTGCCCATCAGGCGAAGGTGGATAAAGACCGGGAGGAGCAAGCCACAGGCCATATTCCGGATGGCCTGGGGGTGTTCATCAGCAGGACGATTGTTGAGCGGTCAAATTGGTTTTATGGCGGAGCTCTTGACTGTCACTTTTATTACTCCCGACTCACAAATACGGTGTTTGTGAGTGATGAGGCTTTGGCAGCAAAGATGTGCAAGGAGGAGATGGGAGCGAGGTATTTCCATACCTTGAAAGAGATTGACTGCATGGTGCCGAGGGGATTCCCGATGAATCCTCAGCAGTTGCGAAAGCTCTATGAGCTTTCACAGAACAAATTCAAATCAGTGTCACTGCACACTGAAGCCTACTACTTGTTGCGCAAATTTCAGCGCATCAGTATTAACTACTATACCACGCTGCGGGATAGGACAATGGCTCTGGTATGTACACCAGAGTACGAACACATTTTGCCTCCCCTTGACCTTTCTTCCTGTCACATGAACATTGTGGTTATGCCGACCCTAGAAGGGTACTTGCAGTGGAAAGACTGAGCTGGACGACCATTTTTCATGCTCACAGGATTCAATTCTGAAGGTGTACGTTTCACCTTCGATCTGGACAAACTGGCACAGAATGTACTTTACTTCTGCCGACCAGGGATGATGAATTCGGTGTATGGTATTGCAGTGGATCGCGCTTATTGCATCCACTGGCGTACACTGCTGGGACATGCCCTTACATGAGGACTGTCCCCTGCAGGACAAGCCTGAGAACAATTTGCAAGGCTGCTGGCCTTGATCCTTGCCTGGCCTGGGCTATATTGTGAGGCTGTCGCTGATTATAACGCGGCCAATCCCAGCACTCCATTCATACCACTGAGCTGGACTGACATCCAGCTCCAACCACCACACTTCAATGCGGCTATGGCCATTAACATCACCAATGCCGACATGCTACACACCATGCTAGCCAATGGCATACCCATAGAATGGGTAGACCATGCCTATACCTTTGGTGTGGTTTACCTCGAAGGCTATTTCCTTGCGGCAAATGCGTCAATTGACCATTTCCGCGAGGTTGACAATGAACGTCATTGTTGACTGGACATCTATGGAGAACCCACGGCCATTCAACAATGGGACAACTGGCGTGTGCCCAGTGATGATGATATGATCCATCTTCATGCACTACTAGCTTGCAAATTGGCTCAAGGTCATGAATACCTTGAGAGCAGACTTTACTCTCCCATTGGGATGAATCCCAACTGTCGAGATTTGTGGCAGTGCCAGTCTTGACATGGACCATATCCCCCATCTCCAGCTCACACCGCTGCATCAGTTCAGGCTCCTACAGCCTCAACATTGTCAGGTCCCATCACCTCATCATTGTTGGTTAGTGTCAACACTGAGATGAGGATCGATATGGCCAGCAAGTTGTCGCATCCGCCATCTGTGTAAACATCGTAGGTGGCTCATCTTCTTTTCAATTTATACTGTTGGGTAACGTCGCCGCTGTATCTTTTGACAGATGAAATGGACATTTTCGAGCCATGGAGGACTTGAGTACCTCCACATTGGACTACATATTGACCCAGACGAGTTGTTGCTCCCTAGCTAGAGACTGCTTACCAGTCTCAAAGGGGGTCATGTAACATATCACATATTACTGCCATAATATTGATTATTATTATTCTTTATATACTTACTGGCTGCCTTACCTAGGGCAGCCAATTTTACTGTCATACGTAGTACTAGAATTGCATACCGATCTGGTTCTGTCATGTGATTGTAAGGCTAAGCTTATACTTGACTTTGTTTCATAATCCCATCACAGAATATCTAATCAGGCAAGTCAGATCATGTGTCCCTGTGACCGCAATCAAAATTATTCTAATGACAACAACCACTACCAACAATTGCCTTAACAATGGAATCAACTTTGGATGACATGGCCTCTGTCAGGTCCCACTGATGACGGGGGCTCAGCTACACTGGCAAGTCCTTACTAGGCAAGCTTGGGAGGCCAAGTACAGGTCCAGGGCTTCTCAGGAGCTCTGGTACAGCTACGAGTGGCCCAGGGTGAAGTCTGGATGCTCCGGGGTATGAGTAGTGATGCGCATGAGGTCAAAAGTGCTCCGGGTGGAGGAGCACAAGTCCAGGGGGTAGGGAGGTTCTTAATGGAGAGGGGGACGGGAAACGGGAGGGTAGTGTTGGTTGGAGGGCAGAAGTAGGTTCAGGAGTGGGTAGGGATAGGTACAGAATGGATGGGGAATGGATTGGTTAAGAAACCAGGGGATGAGAAGAGATAAGGAACAGGAAGTAGAGCATCAAGCCACACATATCTGGATCACTCACTCAGCCATCAAGCCATGCATCTCCAGTTCACTGGTCACCCAGTTTGCTGGTCCCAGGCCTCACAGCAACACAGCCCAATCTGAACAATACAACCAGCACTTTCACCCACCACTCCTAGATCCACTGCCCCTATTTTTTAATACAAATGAGCCTTAGAGATGGCTCCAGCCCTTGCAAAATTACCCTATGACTACTGGACCCACTCTAGTCCTCTCTGATCAGCCTAAGTATATAGCTACAACACCTCTGTAGTTAGTAGCTAGTCTTTATATTGCCTAGATGTTTCTTTTATCTTAGTTTTCTTACTTACTCTCTACTTCCTGGTCTTATCCCTCTTAATAAATCAGTTTGCCAGTCTTCTTCTTTCTGGACTTTCATTTTCCTGGTTTTCTCTTGTGGTCTGCTGAACTCCCTCACTCTGGAATAGTACCTAAGTCTTCTGGGTTTTTCAAAGACTTTGACACCTTCACCTCCATTTTTCTGGACTTTGGACTCATGCCATGAGCCCTAGAATATCTCTTCCATAAGCCTTTCTTCACATTTGAAGTAACTGCAGTCACTTCATTATTCTCAGGCTTCACAGTTGATTTAGCTGCAGCACAATGCTCTCATTGTCAGTTGCACTTTTTGGATATTACAACAATGAGTGTATTAAAATCAATATTTGAAGAAGCAGGTGTGCTACAGGCACTAGACAGTCCAAGAAGCTTGCTTCCTGTGAGTAAAGAGTGGCATAGCTAGTAAGGGATAAGGAAAGGTATAGTAGTCAAATGGTAATCCTGGTCATCTATATTAACACAGACTGATGTCAGTTCCTCCCTTCTTTTACCTGCAGGCTGTTAAGAAAGGCACAGACATCCCCTCTGTCAGGGCATCTTATTCCAAGTAACTTGGCAAGAAGCTATATCTTGGGAAAAGTACTCTTTTGGGTATACTCCTTGGTGAAAGCAGCCCAAGCTTGTGCTGCAGTCTTGTAACAACAACACTTCATATGGCAGAGTCCAGGATCTTCTAGAGAAGGAAATTGTACACCAATAACTCTGCCTTATGCCATTCTGCAACAGAATTGGAGCTGTTAGGAGATAGATGACAAATACAAATGCAAACCTGTTGAACAATGGAACTGTGGATCAGCCTAATTCAAAGGTTAACCTAGTAAATGTATTATCCAAGCCTAGTTAGCCAAAGATGAATGTGTATTATGCAAGTGTATCCAGGTCAAATGGACAACATACTCATAGGCATCATAAATATCATCTTTTGCATTGCTCTTAAAAGATCAAGACAGGCAGTCTGCAACCTTACTGATTCTGATATACACATACTTAGTTACCTAGGCTATTAGTTTTTTACTAGGTCAATATCAGTTTAGACATGTTATAAATGCACTCTGAGTCTATTTGTTCTTTTACCAGGTTGCAACCTATATTTTTTATAAGTTTTTGGGCCCTCTTTCCATCTATCTTGCAGAGCTGCCAAAACAATCCTACTATGTACATCTGCTGTTACTACTAATTCTCTTCCTTCTGATTTCCTGAAGTGGGGCATCTTCAAGATATGCTTCTCTGCAGCTGTAAGGTCAAAAGGCAAGTGGCCCTATTTCTTTGGCTTCAAACCTCTATCCTGTGCTTTATTGTGAAGTGGTTGAGGCATATAATGCCTTCCAGCCACTTGCTGAGGAGGCCTTTGATTGCCCATAAAGTGCATGTGGTTGATAATTAGTCACAGAACTTCATTCACTAGGTTTCACATTTAACTTAGCATATTGGATTCACTATGATACATGATTTGAATATTCACTTTCATGCACATTATGTTCAATTGAACTGGCACATAGTTCCATGGTGCAATAGCTCACATTTCTCTTCACCTGCAACTGGGCTTTATTATGAATCTTTAGAGGCATCAAACATCCTGAATACATGCCAGCCCTTCTAGTCACTCATCAGAAAGGCCTATTATTGCCATAAAGTGCATGTAAGCAACAGCTAGTTGCAGAACTTTGGCAACAAAGATGCCCTGCATGTTCTTGCTCTAGGACCTCATATTGTACCAATTAAGTGGATGACTTATGGTGTGATATACATGGAGCAACATTTCCTCCATCCGCCTATTTTGCTTGATATATTCTGAATGGTTAATGACAGAAAGAGGCAGCAAGCAGTAACTTACAATTGAATAGTAGAACGGATGGCATGAAATAGATGCCAATGATCATTATTGCCTGCTATTCAAGCAGGGAGGACATGTGGCAAAAATTTTGCCTTTATTAAGAGGACTGTATTACTGGGTGGGTAATTGACCAATTCTTTGAAAGTTTCTTTTTGAGAAAATCTTTCAGTATCTGTTCATAAACCTATGAGGCTAGCAGACTCTGCATGTATAGCATCACAATTATGCTGAGGAATACCAAAAGATGCTATAACTCAAGGGCATACTAAAGCCAGCATACTGGCTAAGAGAAGCAGTGGGTAGCAACAGAATGTTGAGCCTCCCTTCTACACCCGCAAAACTCCACGCAATGAGCACTCATCTAAATAAGATGACCCAAGCACTGCCATACAAGCTACAAGCTACTAACATTAAGAATAGATTCTTTACCCTGATCTAAGACAAAAATTGTTATGAGGTTGATAATGAGATTATGCAAGAACAGTTTATGGAGTAATACTGAATGAATCAAATGTTGGAGAGGTATTGGGAACAAAAAGTTATCACAGCAAGTCAGAGTTTTCCTGTGGAAAGCAGCGCATGATGGGTATAAGGTCGGAACCTTCCGGGACAGGCAAACAATGAGCCAGGACCCAAGGGCGGAGAGTGAGATATCTACATGAGGAAGCAATGGAGATGATCGTGTATGTGTGCAAGGCATGAGGAAGTATGGAGTCTGGCGCAAGCGGAATGGGAGAAGTAAAGCTCAGTGGAGTGGAAGACCACCATTGTTCGACGGATGCTAGGAAGGACAATAATGTCTATGGGAGACGAGAGAAATGCGTTATATGCTTTACCGCGGTCCACAGAATTCTGATAATCGGATCCACCTATTTAATCTGGTGATGAAAGTGATCAGCGACACACGCCCGACAAGACAGGAGGTCAAAGGTGGGTAAAAATGCGGAGAGCCACTTTAGATGGCAGGATGACACACCCGGAGCTGGGGGGAAGCTCTAGGAGTATAACTGGCGAAAGGGACCTGGAGGATATCGAACTTCAAAGTAAGCCTCAGGAGAGCGCTAACAGCGCCTGAAGGTGGGGTTATTGAGTACGGCCGGAGTAGAGGGCGAACGAGCATCCAAGCCCCACATGATGTGTGCGTAAATAGTATTTCCTCGCGAATTATATTAGAACATTCAGTCTCCTAATCCAATAGCCCAGAAAGAAGGCGGCTTTGTCGCCGGTCTTCCTGCTATAGAACGCTACTCTGAAAGAAAAAATAGAATGGAAGTCGAACAGAACAAAAGGCGCAAGGGTCAGGTGAGAGACGAGATGGGTGAGACACGCGTTGGATCACACAACGGTGGTCTCATAAGTGGCAGGCCCAATACATCTTAGCGTTCGCAATAGGAATTTGGATCCGCAGATGTGGCGGCGCAGATGTGGTCCGAGGTGTTAAGTGAGACGAAACATCGGGAGTCGGTAGATGTATGTATGCGTGATATTCAGTTCACATATGAAATCCCTTCAAAGTCACCGGTTGGTCAGTACTCGATGTGTGTAATGCCTAGAATTTTTTAATCTGGACAAGCAGGATGATTTACCCGGTTGACCACAGGCTATTCAGCTCATCTGCATTTGGAAAGAGAAAAAAGGAACTAACCGTTCGATCTAAGGTTTGTCTCTGATTATATCACATCCGTTTAACTGGCTCAAGGCACAGCCACGGCCTGATCGGGTCCATCAGTTCCATTTCTTACCGACCGTTTTAGTTCTGCCCTGCACGTTTCCATCTCTTCTTCGGGTCCTTCTTCGCTTATCTGCTTCTTGACCATCACATCGTGCCTACAGAGCGCGCGTCATGAGCAGGAGTGCCGATTTCTGGCTGCACGACGGCTCCATCATCCTCAGTGTTGAAAACACCTTGTTTCGTGTGCACCAGACTATTCTGGTCAATCATTCTCAGGTTTTCGCAGATCTCTTCAGTATACCACAACCGAACCAAGCGGAGGAAGGAGACGAAACAATCGAAGGATGCCGTGTTGTTGTTCTTGCAGACGATAGTGCAGCCGATTTCGAGGATCTCTTAGGTGCAATATACCATCCCTCGTATGTTTACTGCCATTCCTAGCGAGCTTCTTAATGATGTTATTTTGGATTTCCAGATACTTTGATGGTTTGCTTGCAGATGCGGACCTCGATGTTCTGCTCGAGTTTGTCAGCGGCATTCTACGATTGAGCACGAAATACCTCGTACCCGCCTTGCGGAAGCGTTGTATTTCTCTGCTGACTGCACGATTCCCAACGACGTACGAAGAATACATGGCGTCTTCGCCCCGGCCGTATACGCCATCTGTAATTAAAGGCACTGGCGAGCGACTTGAAGGCCATGGCACCACGCAGGACGACACGAGTGTGGATATGACTACGACAGCGACGTATAACAATGTCACATTCTCACTTGCACCACCGCCAACAACCGCTCCATCATCTATCGATCCCGTCACCAGCTCATCGCGAACCGTCAACCCAACCCCGAATAACACTGCGCACCCTACGACATCACCGACAGCCCACCACTCCCGCTCACGTCGACACCCCTCTCAGCACCACGGACACCATCACAACCGAGAGCACGAACGTGAACGCTCGCGGGACAAATCCAACAAACCTGCGAAACCATATAAAACACCCTCCATACCCTCATTCCCGCTCCCTAAATCCTCCTCGCTAACCCGCGCAATCACCCTCGCCCAATCCACGAACGTCACTACCATTATCCCCTACCTTTACTATCTCCTCGCGCGTACCTCCTCTCCGCGCCGTTTCCTTTCGCACTCCTCAACATCTCTTTCATGGCACCAAAAAACCCTCGTCCTCGTCGGCCGCACGCATCTACACGCCGCAGAGCTATCCCTGTCGCACGCCTTTCTTATCGCGTTTGAACCTTCGCCGAATTGTGTGACGCCGAACGCGTGTAGAGCGAGCAGGGGCCCCATGATGGAATGGGCGATGTTATGTACGACAGGAAGGGGTCCGGAACCGTTGAGGCCTTGGGAGAGGTGGGAGAAGTTGGGCGTCTGTGAGAGGTGTGTGGCTCATGCAAAGGGCAGGCACGACAGGGGACGTAGGGAGGTATGGGAGAGGTTACCGAGCTTCTTTGAGATGGGGTCTTGGAGCCGGTTGAGGAAGACACAGGATGCTTAGGGGGGACCGAGGGCGACAGATGCAGAGATCCGAATAGGGATTATGGATAGGCCGTGGATGAACAAAGAGACCATGGTGATGATGGGTACGTTTCTACGTTATTGATGGCCCAACCTTTTCTTCGACCTATGTATAACTTTATGAACATATGTATTGGTAGGACACTCGTTTATTTATGTAGCTTTAGGTTGTTAACACGAGCTCCACTACGTTACTTGTATATGGACATGAATAAAATCATGATTACACTACCTCATCAATGGCACTACTCTTCATCATCTGTTTCCGCGCCACGGACCCAAGTTGAATGATCCATTAGGTATAGCGCGATCTCGCCTTCCTATGCGAGCGCCGAGCAGCTCCATATACTACAGCCATGATGGAGGTGGAGGCTATGTCTATATTGACCCGCGTACATTGGGTGCCGACTCGGGATATCAACAAGACACATCACTGTTCTTACTATGACCCCCGACGAACGAGAGATTATTCAAGCCCTTGGACTTCTTCTTCTCAACGATTTCTACGAGCAGATTGTCATTGTCCTTACTTATGGTATGCATATTCTTTCATCGCGGTCTTCAATGAGTAATCAAACCGGTACAGGAATCTTTTGTCCTTTAGGAATTCTTGCAGTGAAGAACACCATGTAGTTAATATTCGCACTCGAAGAAAGAAGTGCTTACATTCTTCAAGCAGGAACTCCTCACGCAGAGTAACAGGGTGGATCATGCTGCTAGGGATTTTCATGGCAACTTGTTTTACTATTACAAACATCGGAAGCATGGTTCTATATGCTCGTTCCGGCATGATTCAGAATACCAGCACACCACTTGCCGTAAAGCGTATATCAACTAACGTGCAAGCCCAACCCTGGCGTGTGGTGAATGACATATGTCAGCTACTTCCAGTAGGTTCCTTCCTTGTTAGTTTCTAACATCCATTCTCACAATTAGTAGCTTGTAGCGAATGATGCCTTGATCATATGGCGAGCCTGGGTTATTTTCTCAAAAAAGCGCTGGGCTCTATGGACTCTGATTGTCCTTTGGGACAGCCGGTGTGTTGGACATTTTCTTGGTCACTACTTGTCATGGATCTGTAGAAATTTGGGACAGGCACAGTACTTAGCACGTCGATCACCGAGGCCAAATTCTCTCCCGTGTACCTTGATTTGACAACTTCGAGTATGGCGTTGACACTCTCGACGAATTTGATTGCGACATCCCTTATCGCGTACATTCTATGGCAAGTTGTGCAAATGATTAGTACTCAAGTCTCTTCTTGATAGTTTATAGGGGATATTGGAATACTATTAAGCAATGCGAGAGACCGTTTCAAGGATTTCATGGTCAAAAAAGAGTCTGGAATGTGCTGCTTTTCCTTGTCGAGATTGGTTTCGCGTATTGTCTGCTCCAGGTGTGTTCCAGTCGCTGTAACTATGAAATTCTTGTGAAATTACATCGAATTATCTTTGAAAGCTCTTTCTCATCATTTATGGCATTTTTGCCACTCAATTGCTCGGGGCAATAGAGCCGTCCGCAGCCGATACTCTTTTCCAGGAATTATGTATTGTCTGCACCATGTTATCGGCACGTTATTCACTTGCATAAGAGATGACATCTCATGCCTTTCGCAGATGTTTTATCCAGTCATTGTCACGTTGCTGATTGAAGGTCCCTCTATTATGGTAGGGGTCCATGAATCTGCGACTTCAATTGATGAATCACGCGTCAACGGAGGCTTTGCAGGATGATGTCACTACAGTTTTTTGCTTCCAGACCGACCAGGAAACCGCTCCCAAACCAAGTGATCAGGGTACCTGCTTGTGCTCCTCTTGGTGTCCAGGCAGCTTGCCCAGTCTGCATCTGTGAATCCTTGCAGCATTATGGGTGCTCCCCCAAGGCATAGTCTGAGATCATTTGTTCCCTTTAGGTACCTTACTAGGTGTATTCCTAGGCATCCCATCCACACTTTCTGTCCCTTTGGTACTGACATGCATGGCACCAGTTTGTATCTCCCATCTCCTTTAGTGATTTTAGCTCCACTCAGTTATGCTTCTCTGCTGTGTCAGGGCCATTTTGTGCCTCTTTCCACATCCTCAGTTCATCTTCCATGTTCATTGGCAGTGGCTTGATATCCTCTGATTATGCAATTGCTGCCAGGACTCAATCAGGGTCAATTTTGGAGTTATCATTTGTGTGTACAGGCACTTCTTGGGTGGCTGTGGGCATCTGTAGCTGTGCACCCTCCTCAGTCACTGATGTTTCTGCTGCTGTCTTATGTCCTTGCTCCCTCCTCTCCATCCTCTGCTTCCTTATTTGTCTTCCACTTTCTTTGACTTCCTCTATTGTTCTTTCCAGCCATGTGAGTAGTCTATTTCTGTCTGGGGCTGCCTTCTCTGGTTGGTTGGTGTAATCTTCCAGATCTTCATGGTGGGACTTCTATTGTGTTGTTGTTTTTGTCACAATGTGCTGATTGTTCTTCTGCCTGAATTTTGAATTCCCAGAAGTTGTCATCTTGTTCTTGTGAAGATATGAGGTGAGTTGTCTAACTGTTGGAGCATTGGAATTGGCAGTATTGCTTGCCTGTTGGTGGGCTGAGGTGCATTTGTCTGCTGTTGAGTCTCATGTTGCTACTGGTATACCTTTTTCTTAGTTTTGTCCCAGCATTGGTATGTTTTTGAGTTTTAGCCTTCAAAAGTGACTTTCCAAAGAGTGAAGAAAATGAGGTCATCTTCATGTGCCAGCCACCTGGTTATCATGCCCCCAACACACCTAACAACATCTTCTGCCTTGCTAAAACCCTCTATGGCCTTAAGCAGAGTGGTTGACAATGGTACCAATGCCTTATAAAGATTCTTGCCAGGCTGAACTTCAAGCAATGTGACATGGATCAAGCTGTCTTCCTTTGATGCAACAAAACATCACTCACAATCATTGTGGTCCATGTTGACAACTGCACCATTGTAGCAACAAGCCTCACTATCATTAAAGAAGTTAAATCTGTCATGAAACAGCATGTTAAAATCACCAATCTTGGAGAAGTCCACTGGCTGCAAGATCAAGTATGACAACTACCATCACACTATTTCCCTCTCATAACATTTCTACATTGACTCCACCCTGCATTACTATGGTTTTGAAGACATAAAACCATTCTTAATTTTTCTGGACACTCAGATCCAACTCTCTAGCTCCTGGCCACTTGTCACCACCACTAAATCTGCACAGATGCATGACTACCCTTACAATGAGGCCATGAGATCTCCATGTGGGCCTTCCTCAGTACATGTCTTGATATTGCATTGTATGTCACCATGCTCTCTTGTTTCACTAAGAACCTGGGTATGCTTCACTAAAAAGCTGTGAAATAGGTGTTCTGGTATTTGAAAGGGACAAAACCCTGTGGCTTCAATATGGAGGAGAGGAGATGAAAGAGCTGGTGGATTATTCTAATGCAAATAGAAGTATAGCAGAAGACAGGCACACTATCAATAGGTATGCATTCATTCTCAATGGCAGCACAATTTTATGGAGCTGCAAGTACCAAGAGCTTGATTTTTCATCCACTACAGAGAGGAAATACATTCATATGATCTACACCACAAAGAAAGCTCTTTGGATCTGATCCTTGCTCAAGAAAGTATTCAGTAACCTCAAAAATCAAACAACACTTTTTGGCAACAATTAGTCTGCTATTGCACTTGCCAAAAACCATTGATATCATGCTTGTACTAAACACATGAACATTTGTTATCACTTTCTTTGTTATGCCTTCAAAGAAGGCCACATCGGACTTACATACTGCCCAACATGATTTCCAACACTCTGACCCAAACTACTCCCATCCACAAATGTCAAACACTTTGCTCCTGAGTTCAGTCTTCAACTAGCTCAAGGAGGAGTGTTGGAATGTGTCTTTTATAAGTCAGACCAAAGTCTCAAACATACCCTTAGTTGTCTTTTCTTTTTGAGGACACCATCTCATTTTCTTTCTTGACCCTGTCTCTCTTTACAGTTGTTATCTGTTATCACCTGTTCCGATATATACATAGCAGATTGCTTACTGTCCACCTCAAATGTGTGATAAATGCACTCTGGAATGTGTCAGGTCCCGCTGATGATGGGGGTTCAGCTACACTGGCGAGTCCTTACTAGGCAAGCTCGGGAGGCTAAGTACGGGTCTGGGGCTTCATGGAAGCTCCGGGTACAGCTATGAGTGGTCCAGGGGAAGTCCGGACACTCCAGGGTACGAGTACGCAAAGTAGAAAGTGCTCCAGGTAAGGGAGCACGGGAGCAGGGGGTTGGGTAGGGGCGTAACAAAGGGGGAGATGGGTAGCAAAGGGGAGTGGTACAGATCGGGGTGGGAGTAGGTTTGGAACAGGGGGAGTAGGTATGGAATGGGCGGGGTGGGTTGGTTAGGAGACTGGGGTGAAGAGAGAAAGAGATATGGACGATAGGTAAGGAAACGGAGAAGAGAAACGGAAAGGAGAAATGAGTCACAGAACAGAATGAGGCACGGAGACAAGAGACAAGAGACAAGAGACGAGAGATGAGACAAGAGAGAGAGAGAGGCAAGAGAATAGATTGAGATTGAGATAGAGACAGAGACAGAGACACGGAAATACGGAGAACCACGGTTAATATCAAGACTACTTGACTCATATGCTACCCTATGGTTTATATACTACCCTTCCGCTAAGTTCCAGGTAGGATTCTAGCCAGGACCAAGACATCTGATTCCTCCGGCTAAGTCCCTG
>QGOB01000503.1:21616-51875 GCA_003313055.1 Termitomyces sp. MG145 | reverse complement strand
GGCTCCCAGCCCCAGGGTTGTGATAGTGGTTGGGGCGTGCTGGCGTGGGTTACAGCGGGCTTGTGTCAGGCAGGTCGGCGGTCATGGTGCGTGGTGGTGGCGCCCCTCGGCGCCACAGAAGCAGGTGGCATGGTGATGTGCCGACGGTTTGCAGGAGGAATGTTGCGGAACGTTATGTGATGGCCGGGATGCCGGGGGTCCAGGTATGTCCGGTGACAGGGAAGCCTTGGGGTGACGTGTCAGCCAAGATACCGGGGTCCAGTGATGGCCAGGGATCTGTTCGGAGATGGCCGCAGGTGTTGCCGGTGCAGCGTTGGGAGGTTGTTGGCAGTCCTGGAGGTGTGCAAGGGGTGTGGGGAAGGTGTGTGTCAGGGCTGGGGCAGCGTGTGGGAGTCCGGAGATGGCGGGGTCGTGACAATTCCGAGATCCCCTTACATTGTTAGACTTTGGACTTTGGCAACTCACATCTACACACATATATTGCAATTCTTTGCAGACAACACCCTCAGTCATTAGGTCTGGAATTCTAACAGATTAGGATCATAATGCTGTATAATGCATGAAAATTCCCCAGTATTGACAAGAGCACATTATAAATCCTGGTAGTTTACACAAATTTAACCAAAGCCTTCATAAGTTTACATGGCCTTTGGTAAGCATTGCAACCATATCAAAATTCCCCAAGAGCACTTTAGAATTCCTGATAAATTTAACCAAAGTTTCCATGAGTTTACATGTCCTCTGGTAATCATTGCAAATTATTAGGTATACATCATAAACTCATTTTAGTTTAGGAAAATTTGAAAATATACAACTTTCTACAATTTGAGCTAATTTGAAAATATCTTTGTAATCTAAATATATAGGATTATTGTTGATATAAGAACTTATTTTTATTTTTATATCTTCAAACTTTTTGGTATTCATCTCTAACTAGCCTAAATGACCCCTAGCTATGATAAAATTCTGGTTTTCCTGATGGCATTGCATGCATCCATCAAATTTGGGAGGTTGACCCCCATAGTTCCAGGTATTCTAGATGATGGCAACTGCAATAACAAAGTTGAACAAAGTGAATATGGCAGCTGGGAGGAACAAAACATGGAGGGATGGGTTCAGTTCAAACAGAAGGAGATTGATAGCCATAAACCTATGAGTGGGCCAGGTATTAGTATGGTGGTGTGAATTTGGTAAGCAACATAAGACCTTGAGTGCACCTTTTTCAGGCAGGCCAGACTGCTGTTCCTCCACATGATACAAATCTGTAACCAATGACTGCTGGGTCAGCCCAGTCAAGGCAATTGCAAACCAGTCATCATCAGAAAGCCTGAAAGGGAGCTTGGTCTGGGTGTGGGGAGTCTTGGCATGTGCTTAAGCAGGTCAGGGCATACCAACAATGGAAAGGTGAAAGGGAATGTAGTGCGGAGTTTCAACAAATGGGAAGGAATGTTAATGGCAGATACATAACTAGGGGCTTAGGGCTGGGTAGTATGAACTTGGACAGAACCAAACTGTGGTAAAGTGGCTACGGGGCATAACCGGCATCGACTGAAAAGAGATCTGGCCGGAGTAGCCATCGGAGTGTCCGTAAACTGGTGCCCTTAGTATACTGTAGAGTGGATGACATACCCATGTATACCTACTTTGAAATAAAGGCCCCGGCCTTCGGCCGGGCGCGGATGACACACGCACATTACGGCCTTGTAATTACAAGAACATAGATGTATCAAACTGACGGTACAGCCTGGTGCCTGCGCGAGGCAAGACCGCAGATGGCTTTCAGTCCTATCCAATAACCCCCTAAAGGTGCTATCAAGTGACCCGCCTTCATCGATCATCCCCGCTTGGAGGAGATCCGGAATTTTCCGGTGTTCGTTCTCTTGCCGACCCCATTTCTGACTGGCTCAACTGCTCCATTTGGTCTCATCGCTTTCATCACATTGTTCTCCATTTGCTTGCTGCGTGATCCGTTCTTGCCAAGTAACGAGAAACAGAACAAGCAATATGGAACCTTGATGTAAATACTCAAATTCTTGAACGGGGAAAGGGGACAATGGCCGTAACACGACTGAGCAGATGCCGATCAGTGGCCTTTTGATTTGTGGTTAAGGAGTCTGGAGAGTACAGATAAATGGCGACACTCGCTGATCATCTATGAACACACCTGTTTTTGCCCTCGAGGACGTCGAACAGAATGGGACAACCGTCTGGACAGATATCGATATCTAAAAGGTCACTTGAAAAGAGATGTCTACAATTGTGGTACTTCAGGCCAACGCACGAAATTTCAGCTTTTTCCATATGGTTTTATGTCCGAGTCACTCCCGGGTAAGTACAGCCCTGGTCCCTTCAGCTGGTCTTCTCCGCTATGGTGTCTCCTTGGGGATCCCCTCTTATCTGGGTTGCCCCCTGACCCGTGCGTTCCGGTCCGCTCGCTCCATTGCTTGTTTGTTTTTTCTTGTCAAGCGAATCCGAATTCGTCTTCCCCGCAGCTGAATCATATATATAGCGTGCAATGGGTGGGCCTTGACAGTCCGTCACACACCATCATCACTTCCGCATTTTCAAGTTAAACGGTGCTGATTCCGTCTCCTTATGAGAGATGAATGCTGACATCTTTTTTTATTCGTTCAGTACTCAGCACTTTTCACCATCGTGATGCCACCGAGGACCGTCAGGTCTTCTTCAGATGAACCGAAGGAACCACCTTTGAAACCCGAAACATGGCTCCAAGTCCGTATCCAAAATACTGCCAATAATCCTCCACGCTATGAAGCCTCATTGTATGGCCCTTACAATTGCCTCCTCTGCCACTACTTCCCGTACGAACGGAAATTTTTAGTGAAGCCGCAACCCAAGATCAGAATCCCACGGAATGTGGAGAATGGAGATCTTGACCCTGATGCTATCGCTACGGGCGAGGAGGACTCGATCTCTCATACATCCACCGGTTACATTGTCGCCGGTCGAGATGTTCCTGGAAAATTTTTCTTGGAACCCGACTTCATCGTGGTTAAAGCCACCGAAGACATCCAATCCGACCGTTCTCTACTTCACGTAGAGATCAAGCCAAAGGACATCGAAGCTCTGTGGTCAATTGCTCTAGTGCAATTGACGAATTACATGGAGACCGCTGCTCATGCTGAGCAAAAGCCGATGAGTGGTCTTTTGATTTGTGGTGGGAGAGTAGAGATATACCAGATGGCGACACTGGCTGGTCAGGTAAAACGTGTTGGACGGCGCTGTTCTGTTAATTCTCAGACTCTGTGGGCATTCTTGCAAGAGTTCGCGTCTAAGAACTGGTCGAAAGAAGGGTAATAGTACTTAATATATTCAGTCAGTTCTATGTATGAAATGACCTATCTGAAGTGTAATTATAAAATCCAAGTTGATATGCCTGCTTTGGTTTACTAGGCTCATCAAAACATGAATAACCTAAAATCACGGCCAAAATATTCTGAGGGAATTGTGCACTGCAATGGAGCCACAAGAGGCTTCCTCTCCGCGCGCTTGCCATGCGTTCTAATTCCCATCTTTACTACAGCCGAAGTAGAAACCAGACAAACAAGTCCGGATGATTGGCCAACCACAACCTCTGCAAGAAAAGAAGCGAGCAAGACATCGACTGATCATTGGCACGGTAGAAAGCAAAGGGAGGAGGATGTCAATAAAGTCCTGAGGCTTGAACAGCTTGCCGGTGACCAACGAGTTGAAAAGAAGAGAGTGATCATGGGCCATGGAGTGTATTGTGAATACTCAAGCTTCACTTGTCTTGTCATCTGTCCACCAAGAGGCGTCAGATCGGGCGAATGTGGACATTGGATCTTGTTCTGCATTAGGCAGCGGAACTTTCCGGTTGACATCGGCTGATCATTGGTACTCAGTCCAGATTTACCCGATCCGACACCTCTTGACACCCACCGTAATTGTCGAGAATATTGAGAAATGAATCAACACACGGTGGTCATATGGACATATGCAAAAGCGAAATGAGAAGAAGTAAAATAAGATTCTCGCTGAATGGGAAAAAAAGGACAGAATATGGATGGCACTCGGAATTTCAAGGATTGATTCCATCAGTACGGTCATTCAACGAATACTATACTTATACTCGACTGCTATTGACGTGTTTCTGCGCATGTCCTGTCACTTGTCGATGCACGAATCCACTGCTGACATTATTTGACATCTACATGATCAAGATTGGAGGATATATATATATCTTGTCCATGGGAGATGCTGTGTCCTGACCCGCCGTTGCTATACTGACCTTGATATCTATGACAAAGACGTCATCCCTAACAATATCAAGGATCATCTCGAGTCTGTCGAAGGTCTGCAAGTCCCTTGTACTTGTGACCATCAGAGAAAACAGGAAACTTTTCTGTGTCTTTGTCACGCACATTGCAAATGACCCATACACGACAAGAACTCGTCCGTACCATTCCCTCTGGATGATCACGCCATCTCGCTCAGACAGGAGCTCTTTCCCTTGAAAGAGGATTCCGACAAGTTGAAATTCGTGATTATTTGCGATCCCTCCGGAAAGGGTTATTGAAGGATGGAGATAGACATCTTCGAGGAAGCAAGGTTTCTCTGGTCTCAAGTTGTCAATGCTGGACTTGTTCTAGTTGCATCCATTCAGCTTGGAACTTATCGTCAAACAAGCGAGCGGTGGCCCCCGGTAGTTCATTTTGCGACCTCATATGTTGTTGGGAATCACTTTTTTCAGTAGTATTGTGGTGTGCGATCTACTTTGCTATCAAGTCTGATGTTTCAAGGAGATAAGAGACATAATGACAAAGCTCCCCTCCCATTGCTCAGAATCGATAGAAATCAACACTCGTTACAGTCCAGGCAAAACAAACAACTTTGCTAACCGGAAAACGATAGACTTCTGATAGGCAACGCTTTCCAATGGTGTAATCATGCCCTATGAGCATAGTACAGCGTTGCTATATGTCGTGCTGTATGGATGAGTGCTGGCTTGGGATATTGCTGACTTGAAGGGCGTCGATGGTGGCGTCTTCAAGTTTTAATGAATGATTGAAGTTATTCATGAAGTAGAGGGAAAGGATACAAGACAGACTTGTATCAATGTCGTTCACGATGCTGGAGTTGTCCGCTTTCTAATCGACAACGCAACCATGGATTGAGCACGACGATATATTCCTGACGCACCCGAGGCATGGTGTAACATCTCTAAAACTTTTGGAGAACTGCTCGCATAACATCTAAAATGTCAGTTGGACCATCGCATGGAAAATCCTTCCTCTATGTTTGGAAACGGCAATACTAATACTAGGTGTGACTACGAAGAATGCGGTGTAAGTAGTGAAAGAGTTAGATACTGTCTGTAAGTTATGATCCAGATAGTAAACCTTAGTACAAATATGAAAAAATGGAAAGAAAATATTATGAGATGAGTGGGGCATGCCGATGTCTCTACAAGTATACACGTCCGTGCATATGGATTAGTTATGTATCAAGTTATCTTTTTTGGTGCTCTTATTATCCTCTTCTCCGACGAACATTTCCCAGAGTTCTGGACCATCGCGAATTATCGCCTAAGGTCGGAATGATGAGTGAAATGAATGGGCAGGGACCGCAACAAACGTACTATGACTACTTCAACAGCGATGAGAGCTATGATGACTAGTTCCATAGAGTGTGTAGATGACTGAGCGGAATCAGAATGTGCCATGATAGCATAACGGAAGGTGCGATACCTCGGTCAGAAGCTGCCGTAGGACTGATTGAGCCTCTGCTGCGTAAGTGATTTTGTCATTGACGGATGCAGTACGTTCCTTGACATCGAGAGCGTCAGTCACCGAATCGAAATAACCTGAAAAATGTTCAAATTTGAATGAGAAGTAATCAGATTAAATTCGTACGTTCGAGCTCTGGTTCAGCCCAGTAAAAGTCCGGCACATCGCTAAAATTTTCGCGATTGAGATTAAGACCTTGCCGAAACTTCATGAGTTCTCCCAGTTTTTTTATCAGTTGCACCCGACCCATGCCAGGTTTTCCCGTTTTCATCAGAGAATGAGGCAACTGAGCCATCGACGTCAGATAGACGTCTAATGAGACTTCCAGGGCCGACAGCGCCGTAGAGCGCGAAAGAGCCTGAGAGTACGCATATCGGGCCAAAAGAGTTTCTTCAGGGAGAGCCATAGGCGGAAGGTTTTTGAAAGAAGTCTGTGCTGAGCTTAGAGGAGCCATCTGGCCAAGAATAATCAGATCTCCCTGTAAACGTGTGTTCCTGGTGCACTTCAGAGTCAGTATCGTTCATCCACTCAGAGGATATACACCACCCAACTCGATAGGGTCCACTACAAACTCGAGTTCCTCTGTCTCTGCGTCTTCCAGGGGTGCGACCTTGATACCTGGGGCCAAGTCAATGACCTCGGCCGCAAAGCGACGCACATCTGCTTCTTGTAGACCCCAGCATACGAAACTTCCGTTAGAAAAGATGAAAACTTCACCCTCTCTGCCTGGTCTCCCCCATTTTGGTATCCAAAGTGACTCGTTGAGGGTTTGTGCGTGACGGGGAAGACTTGGGTGAAGACGCAAGCGAGAAAGAAGATAACGTTCTGCAGTAGTGAGAGTAAAGACGGTTTGGATGTCGCCACGAGTGGGCGTGCGTGTTTCTCGGATTGGCAGAGATGCTGAGGCTGAACGGCGGAGGGGAGTGGTTGCTTTTGGTTTGGCTTTGGGTGGCTCGTCGATGTTGTTGAAGAGACGAGCGGAGACTGTGAAAGAGCGAACGTGACGAAGAACAGGAAAGAGTGGACAATGTGAGATGGGAACTTGATGACAGCGGCCAAGCGACAGGCGAAGGGTACCCAACATGGCGGAACGCGAATGAGAGCCACGTCAATTCTAGATCTCCCGAAAATCACCTCAAAAATAACATTGTAAGACTTAAAATAATTCTATTCGAGTATCCCACTACTCAAATTTTACGAGGTCAGTCCATGTATTCCGTTGGCCGTTGAATAACCCGATATCTGTCCTACGAAGTATTTATCAACAATCAGTCTATGCAACGTAAGCTACTTATGTCCTTGTGCCTCCTTTTCTATGAATTTAGAGATCCAATCACTGCTCAACCGCCTCCGTTGTGAACACAAGCGCAAACCCATCGTCTCCAGCACTGATTACAACCGAGCCTTCTAGACCGAGCGACGCGTCCAGCACCGCCGCTTTATGTCCTGTATGTTCCCGTACGAGTGTGCCTGTCCGCGCGTCCCAAGTACGTAGAGTCTTGTCAGCAGACGCGCTCACAATTAGGTATCCCTTTGGAGCAGGATGCGTCAAGAGCTTCGTAATAGCATCCTAAAAACATTCAAACGTGAGGATCTCAATTTCCTGTGGAAGAGGACGACGTACAGAATGTTCAAGCGTAGCACGTAACCGCATCGTACTCAGGTCCCAAATACAAGCTTTCCCATCGGTCGCACCAGTGATAGCAACACCTGCACTTGCACCTGCCCCAGGAACGTCCACAAATTCGATGGCTTCAATACTTTCGCCTTCTGTGTGTCCACCAAGCGTGGCGATGACCTCACCCTTGTTTAGACCAATAACGCGCACGCCACCGGATGCACCACCAATAACAGCTAGGGTAGACGAGGGGTTCACTTTTAGGGAGGTGATGCCATCGAGATTGAACCGTCCGTCTTCGGATGTTAGTTTGAAGACTGGTGTTGGAGATCGGGGATCCCAGAATATCAGGGTTCCATCCGCGCACGCAGTCACTATTCTCTTGCCTGTGATGTGGTCAGTAAAGAGAGGGGAAAATTACAAAGGACCTTGTACATACCATCTGGCGTAAATTCACCACAATTCACTGCACTAGAATGACCCGCAAAGACCTGCATTGTGTTACCAGAGGGTACTGAGACGATTGATCAAAAGAACGCTTAACCTCAGGGGACAGAGGGTAACATACATTGCCAGAGCCAGACAGTCGAATCATTAGATCCAGCCAGGAGAACGTTGCCTTTTGGATGCCACCTGAGGAACTACAAACCAACAAAGTCCAGCGCTGAACTGCGAAAACGATTAACACATACCATGACTTCATCAGGGCCTTGCAACTCCGTCAAAAATTCCCAAGTTCTATAATCCTCTTTGCCTACTCTCCTCCATACCCTGATCTTCCCATCCATGCCTCCTGTCGAAATCATTTCCCCATCCGCACTCCACGCAATCGAAGTTACACTGTCCGTGTGTCCCGTCAATTTGGCAATGATTTCTCCGTCCGTTATGTCCCAGACGTAGCCCAAGTCATCCTCGCCCCCGGTCGCGGCGAGGGGCTGCGTAGGATGTCCAGCTACTGCGAAGACAGATTTGCGGTGCTCTGGGAAGATCTGAACCGAGTTGTTTTGTACTGGACCGGAAGACTCGCCACCGTCGTCGTCATCTTCGTCCATAGGTACATCGCCGTCATCTGTGACTTCTTCGAGGATATCTTCTTGCGAGATGAAATGCTCCTCATCGTCAATCTCCTCATCTATTTCATCCTCGTCGTAATGTTTTTCGGCGGACATGATCAAAGGTGTGAGTCCAAAGTGCTTAAAAGCTTCTTCCACGCTTTCAGGGTATTATGGAGTCTTCGCTGAGTCAAGTTAACGAGGAATTAGTAAACTATTCGGCGCGAGCGTTGACTTCACCAGATGATAAGCTGAACGATGAAATTTCGAAAGTTTGTCGGAACCTGATCGCCTCCCACCACGTGGGTTTGGGTTCGATCAGTCAGCATCTCCACTAATACTTCCTCTGATGAACGAATGGGATAAAACGAATTTATTCAACAAGGAAAACGGATTTTTCTGATCTGCCATCGGTGGGCTGAGAGCTTGAAACAGCTTTCAGCCCCTCGGGCAAGGGTTATCTAATCTCACCGAGCCGGAGAAGACCGAGCAATAACTTCTGAAATAAGGCTTTCGACACGTCAGTTTCAACTCACGCGTGAACCAGTTGCTCCTCTCCCACCACCATGTTGCTCTCTATATCCTTCCTTGCTGCTCTTGTAGCAAGTGCTACCGCGTCAAATGTGATTGAACTCACTTCAGCCGATTTTGACACTGTCGTTGGAAAGGGAAAGCCTGGTCTTGTTGAATTGTCAGTGCTCGGACTGGACGTCTAGTGCATTCACTTTACTGATCTTGAGTTGAATAGCTACGCGCCCTGGTGGTGAGTCCCTTCTGTTCCTGATCAGCAGTTCGTGCTGAATCTTGCTGTTAGTGGACACTGCAAGGTAGCAACCACCTGAAAGGGCAAACTTTCCGATAACTCAAATTCTGTTTATGCAGAGCCTCGCTCCAACGTACGAGCAGCTTGCAGACGCTTTTTCAGCCGTCAAAGACAGGGTTTTTATTGCGAAAGTAGATGCGGATTCCGACAAGGAACTTGCACACAAATATGAAATCAAAGGGTTCCCAAGTACTAGTTTCTACTCTCTTCATATCAATGACATGCTGAGCGTTTCCTAGCCCTGAAGTGGTTCGATGCAAAAGGAAATCCAGAACCTTACGACGCTGGACGCAACCTTGACAGTCTTGCAACATTGTATGTTAAACCATCCTTCTCGTCCGAGTTGTGTGGCAAATCCCCCGCCCTAGTGTGACAGAAAAGTCAGGTGTCAAGTCAAATATCAAACCTCCTCCTCCCCCGGCCACTACCATCCTTGATGTCCACAACTTTGACGAAGTTGTGCTTGTACGTGAACAAGATTCCTACCGTACAAATCCTCGCTAATATATGGACAGGACCCTACGAAGAATGTCCTCGTAGCATTCACAGTAAACAATCACGTTCGTTAGACCTGGCTCTCTTTTACTGACGTCTTTGGATAAGGCTCCATGGTGTGGTCACTGCAACAACATGAAGCCTGCATATGAAGCAGGTGTGTAACTTGTACAGGTATTGAATTTGAATGCATATTTAATTGATATGGATAGTTGCTGCTACATTCAAGGCAGAGAGTGACGTCAGTCTTCTACAATAATAGACATCCTTGACTCGAGTTGACAATTAACCTCTAGTGTATCATTGCCAACGTTGATGGTGATGACAAGAAGAACTCTGACCTGACGAAGAAATACGATGTTACTGGCTTCCCGAACATTAAGTTCTTCTCCAAGGACAATAAAGACCCCATTACTTATGATGCTCTCCGTACCGAGGCTGGCTTCGTTGCCTACTTGAACGAGAAATGTGGAACCCACCGCGCAGTTGGTGGTGGTTTAACCGATCAGGTGGGCACAAAATTCATTTTACGACTTCACATCATGGAATTGTGGATTCCACAGACACACTCACTTGTTCTTTCAGGCTGGCCGTCTTCCTGAATTCGATTCTCTCGCCACCAAATTCTTCATCGCGAAGGCCGAGGTCAGGGACTCAATTTTCAAGGAAGCTTCTATCCTCGCGGCGAGTGTTGGTGAAACGTCTAAACATTACGTTCGTGTCATGGAGAAAGTCGTGAATGGCAGCGAGGGATATGTCCAAAAGGAAACTGCTCGGTCAGCCATTCAGATCACCATCGGTGTGATGAATCTATTGCTTACCCCTTTATGTGATAGCTTGGCGAAGATTCTGGAGAAAAAGAACCTCAGCCCCTTAAAGTTGGACGAGATCAAGATGAAGGCAAACATCCTCAGCGCTTTTGCTGAGGAGAAGGATGAAGAAACTGGGAACATCTCTCGAGAAGAGGCTGAGCTATAGTATACCCTATATATGATGCATATAGCGGAGAATGATATACACTTCGGGGCATGGCGAATGAAAAACTAAACAGCAGATAATACCCTTCTCACTTCTTAGCCATTGACGTCATCAGAACTTCAAAAGCCTCGGTTTTATCTGGAACGCGTCAGATCATCACAAAAGAGGGCACCGGCGCACTGCTCACGGGATTCAAACCACTGCCGTCGGATACCTTGTTCAAGGTGGCGCCAAGTTTGCTGGAGGTTTCATAAAAGAACACGATGAATCTGATTTCATTCCTTGCTGTCAAAGTGTAGAACAGACAGTGTGGGATTTGACCCGTCATGTGAATGAAGAAGCCACTAACAATGCTTAAGCAAAGCTGTTGTCAATGAAATCTATCAATGCCAATGAGTCTTTGTTAACCCCAAGATATCAGTATGAGTGTCATCAAGGTCAGATCCCTCACAATGGCATAATTCCTGATGTGACAATTGAATGCAACCAGGGCAAGTGACATGAGTACTGATTTTACACTGAATGAGTGAACTGCATGTATTGTCAAAACCTCATTGGAGGTGCCAGTAGTCCCATTCCAACTGGCAGTTAGACTCAGTGGTGTGAGGCATGAATAGGCATGTCTTCGCAGGTAGAGAAGACAAAAGTACTATGTGACATGTCAGCATGGCTGCAACAAAAATCTTCCCATGCCAATGCTGCAAAAGCACACCCTCAACTCCTGACATCCTCCCTCAAACAAAGCAGTGAAAGTATGGGGGTAAAATGAAATGGTGCAAGGAAAAGGGTGAAAGGAAAAATGGAGAATAAAAAAAGATCCACCCAGAGAAAATGAGTATGCCCTTGTGAATGCAATCAGAGGCTACAACATGATGCCTCCCTCCCTGAACAAGCAATACTTCATGACCAACAGTCCTCAGCCCTCCCTGAATCCAAAGTCCCTCCCTGTCCTGGGGCACAGCATAGTCATGTGTACAGTGATGATGTGATGATGATCTTGAAGAGATCAAGCAGCTGATAAGGGTTGGTAAAGGTGAAACTACAATAAGGAGCATCTGGCCAAAGTTTGGAATGAGCTAGTGTTGGTTCCAAAAGAAATGAGGAGATCCCAAGATGGATTAATTTGTGTAGAAGTTGAAAGGATGGAAATGATGCTGTGATGATGTCCAAAAACATTGAACTGTGGATGAAAGCAAAGAACCATGATAGAGTAAGTGCTATGGAGAGTGGAATGCCAGGAAATGTCCTGCAAAGCTGACTGGAAGAAGAATGAGTGCTATGGAGAGCACAATGGGAAATGTCCTGCAAAAGCTGACTAGAAGAATTGATGACAAAACATCAAACAAATTTTGGTAATGCAGATTCAGACTGCATTGTTTTGTTGTAGCTGACAATACAGCAATGACTCGCAAATGTCAAAACCCTGTTGGAGGTGCCAGTAGTCCTGTTCCAACTGGCAGTTAGACTCAGTGGTGTGGGACATGAATGGGCATGTCTTCACAGGTAGAGAAGACAAAAGTACTCTGTGACATGTCAACATGGCTGCAACAAGAATCTTCCCACACTAACACTGCAAGAGCACACCCTCAACTCCTGACATGTATCTTTTGGAAACACTACACCACATCCTAGTTTAAATGGATAGATGCAGTGTGAAATATCTGTGGGCTCTTTAAAGCTTTATGCCATTATTCAATTGAGAGTTTCTGATGTCACATTCCAAATATTAATGTTCTGAGCCCACAAGCCCCTGGCTGAGCCTGGTACCAGGCAGCTTTGGCTCAGATAAACCTCTGGGCCAAGCTAAGGCTCTCAATACTGGCCTGTCTCTGTCTTGGCTTGTCTTAGCCCATGGCTCTTGGCAGGCAGCATATATTAGATTCTGGAGACAATTTGATGGTCTTGGATAGCTTGAATAAATCTTATTACATAAAACTTACCTATTGTTGTCCCAGTTTCTGTACTTATGTGACTGTAAGCAAAATTATCAATCTAGAAGCAAAAATAAATCAGTACATACTATGAGAAGGTCTGGAAATGACTTCATCTGTATCTTAACCTCTTCATAAAGCTTCAACCCACACTCAGCAGAAATATTGCAATATATTTGTGTTGGGAAACATTCCACTAAGCTGCATGAATGTTTCCCAACATAAAATAAACCCGACCCATCCAGTCAGTGAATACCCCCCTCTGGATATGTCAGGATCGGTAACTGCACACTTGTGATGTTTTTCCCAACCCATGTCAAATTCGGGCTCGCCAGGATATTGCCACTGATGGGGGTCGATCCGCCACCTTACCCGTTCTCGCTCTGCAGGTCTTAACGTCGTGGGCCCGTAACTTCGGTTCGTCGAATTCTCCCCCTTCCTCGTCATCGAACTTACTGCTTTTACTGCTAACTCAGACATCCATGTCGTGCTCGTTGCCCTGGTTTGTCTTGTTTCCTTCCCTTCGTCTCTACTCTTCACGCATCTGACTTGCTTGTCGTGAACGTTCTACACAGCATCGCACGATCCATCCCACCGGCTTGACGTTGCCGCCCTCCATAGTCATCTTCCTCCACGTTCTATGACTCGATTTTCATCTCTTTTTTTCATCTCCTTTCCCTCTCTCCACCCCTCTCTCGATCCAATGTTGCCCGCTTGTTGGGGTCGTTACGCCAAGAATATCATCGTTTTTGACTGTGAAATCGTGTGCCCTAAGTTCTAGCCTAACACCTACGTTATTCGAGCATGACGGCGATATCGTATCTGAGTTCAATATTGAAGTCTTCGTCTTCGTGCTTGTGGGCAGAAGCAAGCCCTTAGACGAGACGACTTACGACGCTGGACCAACCCTCGAAAATTTTGCGACCTGGAAAAGAGTTTCCCTACTCAAGCGCAAAGCGACGTAGAAAGCGGTTGCGAACCCGAAGTGTATTGTCTCGTCGCAGCTTGATGGGCTAGTTAGCGTAGAACATCTGCTTACAAGACGAGAGAGAGATAACGACTTGTTGTGACTTGACGCGAACGCGGGTTCTCATTATACTTATGCAGTCTAGAGAATTGAATCGTAGATGAGAGTGTATAATCTTCATTCGACATTAGAAAGAAAAGAAGAGTATGTAAAGCGTCGTGACGAGCTTTCAATCAGGTCATCTGCGCGTGAAGAGAAGTAAAAGCGACACCCGAGTGAGAAGAAAGACTTGGTTCTGCCTGCCTGCGACGTTGTTGGCTGGGCTGTTGGTGAGCGTCCATCGGTTGCTGGCGTGGTCATAGGCAGAGAGAGCTCGAGCGATTCTGTCTCTGTAGAGGAACAACATAAACGCATCAGAGTCCCGCGGTTTGCTTCACCACTCAGGTTAGGAGAGAAGCACAGGGACCTAGTATTGAAAATCGACTTGTGTTGTTAAGTACAGCGTTATTGCCGCTTCAGAATTTTATGTAATTTAAGACCCGTTTGCCCGGACTGTGCCGGTCAATGACCGCATTGTTTCGCTTGGAGCCGATTTTGTGAAAGCAGTCCTGTAACTCGTGGCCTTCGAAGCAAGTTCTCGTGATCGCTAGTTATCACCATCTTTCGACATCGATAACTTTCTTTCTTGTGTTAGATGTAGCCGGGTACAAAGCAAGTACGTATCCGCTTATGTGGGCGTCCTTCACCCGAACACATACAACCACTTTCACGCGCAATCAGAACCCGCATTATTCTCTAACGAGATCCCCCCGTCCACCCCTGCTAATACTGCCTTACCAATGGCTGCAGTTACTTTTCAGGACGAACAGCCGAATGTCCTGACATCGACCAAAATCTTTGGATATCGCGAAAGAAGACGAGGATGGAGGCACATGTCAGCACGAAAGTATGAAGAGCAATTGGATCACCCGTCCAGTATACAAATCGTAACATGGAACCTCGATCGTCGAGCCCCAAACCCGAAAGAACGGATGTCAAGGGCCCTTCGTCACCTTGAGACATATGTCTTCAGATGTGGCGGGGGCCAGGATCCTGTAGCGTGTTGCATCATGCTCCAAGAGGTACACCGAGACGCCCTTCAGCAACTCCTCGATGACGCTTGGATCAGAAAACATTTCGTTGTCACGCCTATCACTGCAAATCAGTGGCCACATGAATATGGGAACGTGACGCTCGTTGCGCGCACCGTCGTCGTCGTATTCACTGGGGCCCTACGTTTCGGCTACTCCAGCGAGGGACGCGGCGCGCTAATTGTTGACCTCAAAGTCTCTTCACCCAAAGCAAACGAACCACAAGAAATGGTACTGCGAATGATTAATACCCACCTGGAGCCGGGTGCACTCGGAGTACGCATGCGTCGAATACAACTTGGAGTTTTAACATCCTTGTTGAGAAAAACGGAGCACGTGCGTGGGGGCGTCATAGCAGGAGGTATGAACGCTGTCTCGCCCGATGATGCCGATCTTCCAACTCTTCATAATCTCTCGGATGCGTGGGTATTTCCCAGTAAAAATCCATCAGGCATCACCTGGGGATTGCAGGACTCGTGCGAACTCCCGCCCGCTCGCCTTGATAAAGTTTTGTACGTCGAGCGACGAAAGGCGTACACTATAGATTCGCCTAAAAGAATTGGAATGGGACTCAGAGCGTCTGACAGAGGGGATACCGGCTGGGTCAGCGATCACTTTGGCCTTTTAACACGTTTACTTGTTCGAGCTCGTTAGTCTGGGTTGTGGGCTTTTTTGCATGGAAACACATTTATCACATGAACATTTGTTCGCTTCTTATGGCACGATCGTAACACACCCTTCTACTTAATTCCCCAGGCCCAGGGAAAAAGGAAAGCATAAAACGATCAGAAAGATGCATTAAGGGAAGAGAACTGAGGGTTGCTGAAAGACGGATGAAGGATAGGAAACCGCAGCATTGCCGAGTAGGCAAACTTACATATCAAGTTATAAAAGGAGCGAGTTGTCACATCATGTTTGTTGACAAATTTGTTTCATCAAGAAATCTGCGGTTCCACAATATAAATGATAGCAAACACGTTGATCCTCCTTTCCACGCCCATCCTTCGTTTTCTGAGGCAGCGACGACCATGGAGTTCTTTGCGACTCTCGCTACTCTTGTGTTCATGGCTGCTAGTGCTGTCGCTCAGCAGTTCATGATTAATACCCCGTTTGTTCCTTGTTCATGTCTGGTTATCGGTCACTCATCCACGCACGCTGTTCTACTACAGTGCCAATGCTGTCGTTTGCCAGCCTCTCCTTTTGACTTGGACTGGGGGCACTGGTGTGTTGATCGCCTGTTCTCATCTTTCGCAGAATACTGATAATACAATCCAGCTCCTTACTTTTTGGTTAGTTTCATTGCTACTTTCGTCCATTCAGAAAACGACGGAAAATGACACGTTCTTCCGTTTTTGGCATCGCAGAGGTTTGTTGCACACCTTCATTAACTCGGTGCGCGCTCATTTTGATATATTCCATCTAGTGTTCTTCCCGGTGACCAGCCGACTGGCCAGGCACTCGAAGACTTTGGTATGGTGATGGGTAACTCGTTCCGATGGGTTGTGAACATCGCTTCTGGTACCTCCGTTGGCCTCACTATCCGTGACAGCACCGGTGCGATTGCCCAATCCGGTGCTTTCACTATCAACCCTGGCAGTATGTGCTCATCCTCTCAGAGCGTGACACAACTTATCTTTTTATACCTAGCCGATACTAGCTGTGTTGGTCAATCTGCTAGTGCTGGCTCTACCACCGCTGGTAACACCTCCCCTGCTTCCTCCGGTGCTGCCTCCTCCGGTACTACCTCCTCCGGTACTGCCTCCTCCGGTACTGCCTCCTCCGGTCCTACTTCGACTCCTGCCACATCTCTTACTTCCACATCCGTCCTTGCTACCTCTGGTTCTGCTTCGGCCACTACACCTGTCACGTAAATCTTCACATTCTAACGTAGATTCTTTCTCTGACGCCGTGAATACTTAGTACGCCTACCGCGGCTGCCTCGAGTAACGGGTCTTCCCCTACCACCACTCCTAATGCTGCCCCTACCCAGGCCGTTAATTTCGGTGCTGCCGCCTTCCTCGGCGCTGCTGTTGTGTTCCTCACCTAAAGTCTAACCAAGTACTGGACAATTGACTCGATGAATTGCCACGAGAACTTATACCAGATCCATTACGCTTCAACCAGTATCTTCTCAGTTGCTTGTATCTGATACAATTTCGCTTCTATCATGAAGTTTATCTCCTCTATCTAGTTTCTTTTCAACATGTGTGTACCCTTGGATTTTTTGACGCTTTTGTTACGTACGCTATCGAACAGATTGTTTGTAGGCTGACCCACCCATTTGTAGAAATTTGTGTACATTCGCTGTTCTTGATCATCATATTTGATTGATTGAATCATCTGGGCCAAATTTTGGTTAACGAGAGTCGGTGCCCACTCTCAGGTATCCCATGTCGCTCATGCCTAGACAGCGTTAGAATGAAGATGGGAAATATGAGGAACTCAATAATAAATGTCGATGGCTGGATTGATATCAGTGTCTCAAATGCTCTTAAACATAATCCAATGGAGAGAGGTTACTAGCTAATGAATGGTATGCTTTTCCGAGGAATGTTGATTATTGACTGATCCAGCCGCCTAGCACAAAAGTGACGGGGTGTTTGTCTGCCTTGCCATCAAAGTCAGTCCTGCCGTAGGGGCCACAAGAGCCAACCAGTCACTCCCTAGCACCTCCCATAGAAAAAATACGCGGCAATTCTAAGAAGGTACATACCATGGACAATCTGGATTGCGAAAGAATCAAGTTAATCTGGAGCGTCGTTTTTGCTGTGGATTGTATGTCTGTGCCAGGAGATGGATGATTGGGGCGCCAATTCTTGATGGTCGTTTGAATGAGAAGAGTGGGGAGGAGCGCGGAGGAGCGGGGGATATTTTTCCACGTTTTGTGAGGAATATCCGAATGACATCTTGACACCGCAACGATACCTTAAAACTTTGCCGAGATCACTCTTTCTCTATCCGGGCGCAACAATATCAGCTCATCCCCCGATACCATTGCTACAGAGGCGCCGCCATTTCTTGTTCTCCCATTCTTCGTGATATATACCTGCCTTTGCAGTCGGATTTGGATTTCAAATCTGTCTCAGCTCTGGCACTATTATTGATCGAACCGTCGTACCCTACACAGCTTTGTCGTAACACAACCAAACTGCCCTAAGTCGGACCTCAATCGGATAACTAGAGAGGGAAAATCACCTCACTCTACAACTCGAGCTGGTACCTTGGCAGCATCATTTCAGCTTGGCAATGACCATTCGCTTCTTTTCCTCCTTTCCGTCTCTATATATGGTAGTAGGTTTGTTTTGGCGCATACGACCAGGTTGCTAACAGTACATGGTCGTTCCGAGTTCTCACTCTGGTTCAAGCATTCCTTCCCTTTTTGTAGGTTATTCTTATCTGGTAAGGTGCACTATCTTCGAGTCCCGACACACTTCGAACCAATTCTCTTCCAGGTTTATTCTAGAGAGCCCACGATTTTTAGTCTCCAAGGGCTATGTGTGTTGCGAAATTGTTCCTTATCCAGACGAGAACAGTGTTGGCTTACAGCTTCGATTAAATACAGGAAGGCAAGGCGGCCTTGATTCTTGCCAATTTCCATGCCAGTAATAGAGACGAAAGTGACCCGCTTGGTGTATTTGCGTTAGGCCAAATCAGACATTCCATCTGATTGGAAGAAGAGATCAACACCAGTACCTCATAATCACTTTTAGCTACTCCTGGCAACCGCAGACGGATGAGGCTCATCGTTGTAATTGCTTTGTTCTCTCAGTGGAGGTATGGACGGTAACTACAATATACCAATTGCAGAATTTGACAAGTTCATGGTCAGCGGCAATGGTCTGGTCTCGTATTACATTAATCTCACCTTGGAAGGTGCTGGCATCCATGATACCAAAACCAAGGTCCTTTGCTTCGGATTTCTCACATTTATGACTGACTCATTGAAAATCTCCAGGCGTATATGAATAGTGGTTTGTAGACGACCAAAGACTCTGCATAATGCATGGCGTGTTGTACTTAGCAACTGCTCTAGATTTTCAACTTCTTCGTCGCGATCATTGTGTCGTTCTTGATCGATTGTGCTGGTCGACGAAAATTGTTTTTCACGTCCAACACGGGTAGGCTTTTCTCTACTGCTTAGGCTGCCTTCCCCATCTCATCCCACCACTACGAATGCTCATTAGTAGGTGGTGTGAATTTGACACTTTTGCAACTTTGATCTCAACTTCATCATACATAAGCCTTTGTCATTTGGACGGTTTCGAACACACTTTATATGGCAATACTGCGGCTGCAAAGGCTACCATACCTCTCATCTTCATCTTACATCTCTTCTACGACGTTGCATACACACCAATGATTGTGGCATATACTCTAGAAATCTTACCGTACATGATCAGAAGCTAAGGGCTCTGCTGTTATGGTGGATTTGCGTGACGCTTTTGTTTCACTGTCCCATTAACCACTAGAACCTGACTGTTATGCTTACGGTAGCTTTCAATCAGTTCATCATACCTGTAGCCATTGATGCCATAGGCTGGTGGTATTATCTTCTTTACTGTGGGTGGTTGATCACTGAACTTGTGTTCCTTGTCACATTCGTCGTCGAGACAAAAGGTTCGCCCACGGACAATATGACTTTTACTTCAGAACAAATGCTGCTGTATCTCTAGCCTATTCCGTTATCATTATCGTGTGTTATCACTACGTTTGTAATTGTGTTCACGAAATATTGATGAAAACAAAAAAAGCAAGAAACTGGAGAAAAAGTTACTGAGAAGCACCTTCAAGAGGCACCCATACCTGGACGTGATTCGCTAAGCAGGAGAAGACTCCCCAACCTGCTTGATCGATTTTGACATGACCGCTACGATGCATGAAACTTTGAAAAACCGTGCCCGCATATTTCTACCGAAGTTAGTGCTGGTCAAGTCCAAGCCTTTAGAGAGCTTACAATTCCAACCTTCATCCGAAGTGTATGGACAAAGTTTTCGGACCTATAAAGGTTGGCTATTAAGCAAGGCACAAGAGTACCTCCAACGCGTGGCGGTGCTTACTTGTTCAGATTGCTGATGACGACTGCGCATCCGAGGTGAGTCTCATCTCCTGGTCTGACAAAGCCGATGCAGTTCCTGGCGGCGAGATATTCTCGACTTTGTCCATAAGCGAACTTTCTTCGGGCCTCAATCAGCAGTTTCAACCCAGCTCCTATGACTTCGTCATAACATCCGGAGTTTGGATAGAGGTCCCCATAGAATACACAACTGGGAAATTCACGCTTTCCGGAAGCTATTAGGCGCAGAATTTTAGACTCACGGATGACCATGTCCACATAAAAGAATTATTGCATAGGCCTGAAGTTTAAAGCTGCTAGCCACCTTCAATCGACAAGGATTTAGATACAAAAGACAGGTCAATGAGATGAGATCGCTAACCCAGCTCTGCAAGCTCTGGCCCTCAACCTGGAGCATCGTTCCATCAAAACCAAGAACTTATTATCACTATGAAAGTCATGAATGACCCACCGTGCTTGGAACAAAAAAGGGTCAGCCCGTCAACCATTTTCAGTGAAATCAAACGTACTCATGATTGTCTACGAAAGTAACGGCATCGTCAGGCTTCACACCGAGAACGGTATCCCTTAGGATATGGCGAAGATCGAACTTGAATCCCTGTATGCTAGCGTTGTGAAATTTCATATGCAAGGGAACATCAAAGAACGCGGTCTAGAAAAGATATCCGTCGTCAACATTTATCCCGGGTACGAGCTTCGATCCACCTGCTTCTCCTTTGAACGACCGTATATAGGGCAATATCGTTTTTAGACTGTCAAATCTGTAGGTCTAGGAATGTAGCAAATTGGAAGAGGCACGGACTTTCCAGACCAGAATTCTGCTAGAAAGAAATTTTCAATGTTTTTTCCGTACAAGTTATTAGATGAAAGACATACAGACTACAAACATCTCCATGTTACCCGATCTTTCACGAGTTGATCGTACCTATTTCATATGAAATCCAAGACGAGAGGTCCTTGATGGAATAGACCTTACGAAATTCGAGAGGAACTGTCTGTCTATGTGTTTGATCGCATCCAATCGAAATCCTGTGGCACCAGTAGTCTGAAGGAATCAGGCCAACGTTGCAACAAGGCAATAAATACTTTACCATAAGAATCCAAGGCCCCCAATTTAGAAAATCCTCTTGAACTGCGGGATGGCGATGATCGATCTAAAGAGTAAGTAAAGGTAATGCACTGACGCAATTGTGGACAAGGAACTAACATCTACACCGAGCAAATAGTCAAAGTTCCCAAGCTCACGATCGACCCGACGGGACCAACCTTTATGTCTAGGCCCTGTAATGCGAAAAATACTTTTTTCTCGTGTTCTTTGATCCCAGTCTAAACCTAGTCATAGGTGGATAGTCGGTGGTCAGCAAGCGAAGTCAAGAGTCACCACGTCACAATACCCGTAAAATGATCCTGTGTCCATTTGAGTTTGCTGTACTACACGTGAATGATATCGTTAAATCTTCTCAGACGACTGAACTGGGCTCGAACCTTTTCTCCGCGGCCTGGGAAATCAAAGGCAGTCCACCCCTGTAAATTATACCTTCCAGAAACGAGAAGTATACCATGATAACACAACTCACCTCGATTTCTCTCTCTGGACCGATATCTTTGAGCCGGTTTTGTTCGTCAACAGGGACAGCTGGAAAACGCTCCACTCTGTCGGCCCCGAGCTTATGCTTCGATTCTCTGTTAAAAGTGAGGCTGAGGTGCATGTAACAGATACATACATTCAATACTGCATCAATAAGGATATCGACACCACAGTTCTTTGCAGTATTGCACGCAGAAAGAAGTTCTTTCCTGGAGCCCCATCGTGTTTCAATCATCCCTTTTTGCTCGAATTCACCGAGATCCCACTGGATGATTTTTCAAGCTATGCAAAAATGGAGATGAAACCAAGAATATACCAAGTCGTAAGCATCGTAACCGCGTCCATCCTAAATGACATATTCACAATTCTAGTGCCTAGAGACAAAGGGTCTTACATTCTCTGCGGCCTTGTTGGGAGGTGGCAGCCAAATTTGTGTGAAGCCCATCTTTGCAAGTTGGGGTACTTCGGCCTCCAGATATCTCCACCAGCTCAATTCATCGTGCTTGGCTTCCCAAGTAAAGAATTGGAGCTAAAGAACAGGAGAACACTTGAGCTTCTAGACATTTACGCACAGCTGGATGTGTTTGCACCATCAAAGGATTATCAGAACTCTCTGGGCCGAGTCGCATGCGAAGTAAGGCAGCAGGAGGTTCAAGAACCCATTCTTTACACTTGGAAAGCGAGGTGCCCATTTTAAGAAAAGTTAAGCAAAAAAGTTATGGATGCGCCTGTCTGGGAGCGGAAAACGCAGTGTCTCTTTCATGGGTGTCTGTAGTAAGGGTCGATAAACTTACCCGTTTTCGATTTGTAACATGAATAAGCCGCGAAAAAAGTAACGACCTAACGACCTCCCTATCAGGTCTTTCTGCAAAGCAACAAGGCAAATGAGGAGAGATTGATGGGATACCTTGTTGAGCAGGGTGGTGTGATGGTGGCAACTTCAAGAAAGCAACTTATGATTGATGTCAGTTGCCATGAGCTATGTAGTTTGACATCCTTCCTTACTGTCATGACCGAATGAGATTTCGGAGGACTTCAGCTTTCATCAGACCATTGCAGATCCTTTGAAAGATTGCAAGCTTCCACGTAGTATACAAGTAAGTATATATGGTTATCTCAAGTTTTGTACTAGTATTTTTTTGCCCTGTCCGAGGGAGGAAATCTGATGCATCAAGCCGGACTGCACTCAACCACAGTGACATTGGTCGAATCACATGATGCATGAGTACTTTGTGCTTGGGTCGTTAAAATGTTGACAATTGAATACAACAGCTGCGTTGTTCGGACTCCTTGCCTACAGCAAGAAACAACTTGGATTAGTCTTTCCTTGTCGGCGCATGTGTTGCTTTTGTCCTGTATTTTGCGTATTTCCAAAAAATAATATCACGATTGATGGTACAGTTAGAGACATGCGGACCCTACCACGCCGATCGGCCTGAATTCGAAATTTTGTCCAATTCGTCATCGTTCCAAGCTTGCCATTCCCACTCCCATGCACTAAATATATATATGCCTGAACCCATGCTGATCAGTGGGTATTGTGTCCTTATATTTCAGCCGGAAAACTCACTATCTGGGCAAGTGGATCGACAATTTTGAACCCAGCTCCCGGAACTTGCCGCAATTCATACAAAATGTCCATGAATTTGGTTATGCTGTTTTTTTCAAACGTCGACCATCCACATCATCCTCGTTTCAAGCTTGCGTCTTGCTTGTTAGTGGGACGTGGCCGTGATGGATCCTTCTCTTGTGTTGGTCAAGATTAAATGCCTCCTTAATCGCTCCAATCACGGTGATTTTACGTTGAGAGGAGTTTCATGCTGATGGCGACACTGTACTAAACGTATTTCCATCAAAACCTGTGGTTAGCTATTATTGGACTCCAATAAATCTATTTGCCCTCGTGGAGTTCGAGTTTTCAATACATGCCCAGTGCTGGTATATATGTACCAAAAGAGAACAGCCATCGGTAATGGTCGCGGTCTAGGGCAGAAAATATATATCAATAAAACAGAACGTTGAGGATCCGGGTAAAACGGTACTCTCGGCCGCGTTCGACCCTCCGCTTTTCGGCGCTTGTGTCTACTCAAATCTGTGCTCGCCTAAACAGTACCCCTTAACCTTATATGTAGGTAGGACCCCTGAAGGTTTTCGGTTGGGGTAAACGTGTAACGCGGGGGTGCGGGCCGCTCGAATCCTTCCTTGTCAAGCTACTTAATTGCTTCTTGTGCCCCGGTTGCGGGAGAATCTCGACAAAATTCTTGCACATGACAAAGGCTGCTGATACTTGTTCCTGGCGTTTTATAAGAACGGGTTGAGCCTCGCCGTTTCAACGCTTGATACACACGTCCTGCAAGACCACCATGGCAGTCGGAGATGCTGATCTTGGAGGCAACACGATTACTACGACACGCCGTAAGTCCCTCGCTGGAAAATCAGGATGGGTATGTCCTGTCGTTCTTAACATCGTGATTATGCCTCTGACAATGGAAAATGTCGTGTTCAGGCTGGGTTAGTTCGTAACCGCAGAATCTTTGCAATTGCGGTCTTTGCCTCACTAGGTGGACTGTAAGTCCTCTTGATTATCTACTGTAATGAAATGCTCACATTTTCCCCACATTAGACTCTACGGTGCGTTCCCACTGATCATTCGACGTCTTAAACTAGTCTTCAACGATTTTTCAGGCTACAATCAAGTGGGTCACGCGAGGACAATTTTACGTGAATGCCTTTGACATTGTCTATAGGGCGTGTTTTCAGGAGTTCTCGCGTATGTGTGCTAATTTGGGGTTTTTAATTCTACAAAAGTTGCTAAGCTATGATCATTATTCTAGTATGAACTCATTCGATAACCGCATGGCGTCGGCCGTAAATAACACCGGGTTGAAAGGATGGCTTGTCGCTATTCTAGAACTCGGTGCATGGGCAGGCGTCCTCATGACAGGTGAGGTCAACTGTCCAAAAACGCTATTGATCCTCACATTCTGCTGCCTCAGGTTACTTGGCCGACAAATTGTCTCGAAAGTATACCATTGTTCTTGGTAAGGCGGCTTGGTGTCGCTATTCATGAGGATATTGTTTCATTCTCTCGTCAGCCGTTGTTGTATTTTGTATTGGCGTTGTCGTCCAGACGGCGGCAAAAGCTCCGTCGTCTATCTACGGAGGTGCGTGCCAATCCCTTCAATGTTCAAATTTTTAACAGCCGCCCTACAGGTCGTTTTGTTACCGGTCTTGGCGTTGGTTCTCTGAGCATGGCTGTTCCTCTATACAATGCCGAAATCGCACCCCCTGAGGTTCGTGGTAGCCTTGTCGCACTCCAGCAATTGGCAATCACGTTCGGAATTATGATATCATTCTGGATTGATTATGGTAGGAGAGCTGTTGCCGATCTTCATCTAGAGGACCTATACTTTCTTAGGTACAAACTTCATTGGTGGGAATGGGATTGGTCAAAAGGAGGCTGCCTGGCGACTGCCCCTCGCTCTTCAGCTTGTTCCTGCCATCATCCTTGGAGTGGGTATCCTTTTTATGCCGTTCTCTCCCAGGTGCGTGTCCTCTTCGAAACGTGACAAGATCTTTGGAACCCATCCTTCCACTATCTAGATGGTTAGTAAATCAGGGACGAGATGACGAAGCTCTTGCCGTTCTCAGTCGTGCTCGTGGTCTTCCCTCTGATTCCGACTTGATTCAACTTGAATTCTTGTAAGCTTTAGAACCATCAAACTCATACAGTCATCTAAAGCACCTGAATCCAGGGAAATTCGCGCACAATACCTGTTTGAGAAGGAGACTTCCGAGAAAAAGTTCCCAGATTACCAAGACGGAAGTTTCTCTTCTAACTTCAAACTAGGCTTGTTTGACTACCTGAGCTTGTTTACCAATCGAAGTGAATCCTTATTCCCCTATGAAATCTCTTCACCTGCCTGACGCCGAAACAGATCTTCTTTACCGCGTCGCTGTGGGATCTTTGTGAGTTCTTCCTGACAGTGCGCCGTGGCATTCCTACACAGTATGTTCATATGATGTTAGAACCATGTTTTTCCAGCAATGGAGTAAGTCTGGTTTTATTGTTTCCGTCTGTAATCCCTCAAGCTCGAACAGCCGGCGTCAACGCGATTCTTTATTATGCTCCGAGTATTTTCCAAGCTCTAAGTCTGACGGGAAACACAATTTCGCTCTTGGCGACTGGTGTGGTAGGCATTGCGTACGGTTACAACTACCTTACATCTAGATCCTCGCTGATTCCTTTTTCCAGTATGTTCTTAGCGACCATTCCCGCTGTTCTTTGGGTCGACCAACTCGGACGAAAACCCGTGCTGATTTCAGGAGCCTTTCTGATGGGTGGGTAAGTGATTTGAATCATCGACTCTCAATGGTCCTCCCAAGCTGTAACTATAGGTGCCACATCATTATTGCGGTCATAGTAGGTATCTTCCACAACAGTTTCTCCACGTAAGTTCTTACATGCATGTGTGTATGACCCACTATGATATTTGTTCCTTTTGAAGTCACCGTGGTTGGTTTTATTTATCATTTTCAATATGGGTATTTCGTCTAAAATCTGTTGTGTCAAGCTGCTGGATGGATTGCATGTGCTTTGGTCTGGGTTTTCTCCATGGGTGAGGAGACTTGATACTTTCTTCTGACAGATCGTGACCAATTTGCTTGTAGGATTCGGATATAGTTGGGGTAAGGGTTATTCAAACGCTCGATATCTACGTATGATGTGATAACTAGTTCCATATAAGGACCTTGCGCTTGGATCCTTGTTGCGGAGGTAATTGGTAAATCCAAGGCTTTGACAATTTTTTATCTTTCTTTCATGCAGATATGGCCGCTGAGCGTTCGTGGTAAAGGGCTGTCCATCGCAGCTTCATCCAACTGGGTGAGCAATCTACATTCTCCTCAACATAGTAGTGCTTGACATTCATGCTCTTTTAGATGAATAACTTCATCGGTCAGTCTAACGTTGTGAACAAATGTGTTCATGAATTCTGACTACACTGAAACCTAGTTGGTGAAGTTACGCCTACTATGCTTGATAAACTCGGTTTCGGTACTTTCGTGTTTTTCGGGGTAATTTGGGTCTCAATCATATTTGCGAATTATCAATGATGTGCTTTCTCCTAAAGGTCTTCTCCCTCCTTGGTGGTCTTTTCGTCATGTTCTTCGTAAGCCCGTTTTTTAGGTATTTATACTTGGCTTTGACAATTTCATTAGGTCCCAGAAACAAAAGGTCAATCCCAGCTGTCTTCCATGCCCTCTTTATTTACCGATGCATCATACACAGGGCTGACCCTGGAGGAGATGGACGAAGTGTTCGGGATTTCCGGTGGATTGGCGCATGATGACCAGCAACGTCAGCAAGCCATCTATCGTCGCCTCGGATTGAGTACCGAAAGTCAAGAACAAATCTCTGAAAAGCACGAGGATAGAAGAATGTCCCTTGTGAAAGAGGAGGCCTAAGTGTAGCACTTGAGTTTGGATTGTCCTAGTTGTGAGGATGGATATTCATCAAGCTTTGTGTATGCTCTCCACTCGTCCAATTATCCGATAAGATAGGATTCTATTCTATCTTAGGACTACTATGTCTGAATTCATGATACATAGTATTAATAATCACCCATCCCCAGCACTGCTCTTTATTGTTATTGAAGAGCATCTGTCATCAATATAGGCATGACCCACAAAAGGTATATATGACTATCGTCTAGTAGTTGTGAAGCTATTTTTCAACATTGAACCTATTGTTCCAACCAGACTGCCGGAAGTAGATCGGCTAGGAACGTTATCGGATTCTTTGACTGGTGACAAAACTGTTGGAATGTTCAATCCAGAACTAGCCCCTCCCTGTTGAAGAGTGTATGGAAAGTCAGCTTGGTTTCAAGCCTAGAGACGATAAGAACTGACGATGGCTTCGAAAGTGAAAGGCGTGGCCGAAGAGGGGAATATATTTAGCTTCCTCCGCATCTTCTTCGCTGGCTCCTTCTCCGCATCGGACGTTTCTTCAGCACGGCTGAGCAGGACACTAGCACTCCTCATACGCGACAGTGGCTTTCGCTGATTTGTAGCAGCTTCGACTTCACCAGGAGATTCACTAGGAGGCGGCGCTTTCTTCTTCACCGGTGGAGGATTCCTTGCTTCAACATCGTCATTGGATTGGCTCTTTTCGTCTATCTCTGCCTTGCGTTTGGTTCTACGAGTCTTTTGTGGTACCTCCGAAGATGGAGAAATCTCTACGATGTCATCTGTCACCTCTGCAGCTTTAGCTTTGCCCTTCCCCTTAGGTTTCGGTTTCTGAGAAACTTCTTCATCCTGTTGTTCCCTCCGCGAAGGTTTGGGTTTAGAAATTTCCTCCGCATCGCTTTCGGCCGCTTTCCGTTTCCTCTTCTTTGTAGGTCCTTTGGCATCATCGTTGTTCGTACCCGAAGGCCCTGCTTCTGCATTGGCAGTTTCTCTCGCTCGCAGTTTAGATGGAGGTTTGTTTTGAGCACGTCGAGGTTTTGGTTTTACTGGAGGTTCTGGAGGCGATGGTGGTGCGGGGTCATTTTCATCGATTGACTAGGATCAGGTCAGTTGAGGAAGTACCAAAAATTGAACAGAAGGCGCACGTTTCTTGGAGACGGAGAGCGAGCTTGTGCGCGTTCAGCCTCCAGGGCAGCTTCAAGTCTCGCTATCTTCCGCTCTGCTTTGGCAAGCTTAGCACTTGCAGCCTCGATTTCCTCGTCATGCTTCTCAGCAGCAGCCTGTATGATAGTCACTCAATTTCGAACGCGATGAACAAGGATTAACAAGAAACACGGACCGACAATACTTCATTAGCTTCCTTGAGTTTCTCGACTTTGTGCTTTACTTTTCGTAGTTGCTTTTCGTGCTCCTCTGCTAACATCTCAACTTGTGTTTCAAGTTCCTGCGCTTTGATGTCGAGTTCCACTCGCTTCTGTCGTTCAGCTTCAACTTCTGCTTCGTTTTTGTCCTCCAAATTCTGCCATTTTTCCAATTGACGAATCAGGTCAGCTTTGGAACGTGTTAGTTCGTCATTGTGGCGCTGTAGTTCATCCCGGATGGTGATAAGACCGTCGCGTTGTAGTATAACTCGTTCAAGCTCCCTGATGTGTTTTTCACCATCACCTTCGAGACGGGCATGTTTTTCACGTAATTTCGCGAGAGTATCCTGCCGGATAGAAACGCATTAACAACCTTGTAAGCCATCACAGGAGACAGCTCTACCTGGAGCTCTGCCTTCTCCTCCTCATAAGCACTAATTTCTTCGTCCTTGACACCTAATTTTGTCATATACTCAGCTATCCGTTGACCATGCAGTGTGTCAGCCTCATCCAGATCAGCAATAAGGTCCTCGCGGTCTTCCTCCAGATCCCTAATCTTGTCCTCGAGCTCCGCCTCCCTTGCCTGAAACATAGTAATCCTGAAATCCCGCTGAAGTCGCAGAAGTTTCTCCTTCCTCGTGACGTCCTGCTCCTTGAGAACGTTCATGCGCTCCTGTTCAAGTTGTATGACATTTCGAAGCTGAACAACACGATGGCAAGATTGAAGAACGTCGCATCCCTGACGCCATTCAACTTGCTCCTGTCTCCAATGTTTTTGGGCTTCCGCAAGAGCTTCACTAGCTTTTGCCTTCTCAAGTGCAATCTGATCAACAAGCTTCTTGTTCGTATGCTCGAGAGTCCGGTTTCTCTGGACCAAATCATCAATTTGACTCTGGTAGGAAGTTTCGAGAGATGGAGCACTAAACCCTAGAGGAGTCCCGCCGCGAGCCATGGAGCGAGTTGAAGAGGGTGGGAAAAAAGACGCGCCTGAGGCCCAAAACGTGAGCGCGTCCTGAGTCGTCCACGTGCTTCTTCCATTTCAACGTACTCAGCTGCCACGGCTATGGCCCCAGGCAGACCAGTCAAGGTCATTAAACTCAAAGTTCCACGACACAATGCTCAGCGCGTTGGCGCAAAACTCGGCGCAGAAATTAAAAATCTTGCCAAAGTCCAGAAAATAAGGGCGGACATTTATCAGCCCAGTCTAGAAGTGGCACAGGCTGTAGTGCGTACATCCCACATGGTTTTAATTTGGAACATAATGTCAATTCTCGGTCATTAGGAGAGCGCTTCGGAATGGAACTCCTTGTTGATTACTGCTCGCGCTGAAAGGGGGCCGCAGTGGGATGTTGGGACACAACAGTTCGTCACTCCTTCAATGCAGTCAATCCGTTTACCAAGCTCGTTGATAAATCAGATTTCTGGTGGACAAGTACTCTGACCTATATTACGATCCTACACCTTTGATGGAGGCTGTCAAAAAGCAGACAGAATCGGATAATGCGGAAGAGGAGAAGCAACGACCACCAACGAACCAACCTCTACACCCTCAGCAACATCAGCCCTATTCTCGACATCACACACCTCGGATCGAACGTGACATTCATCACTCAATGGGACCACCAGTGCACGATTCACCAATGCATCATCGACAACATCACAGTCCGGGTAACTATGGGCCATATCCTGGCACACCTCAGAATATGGGCGTGCGCGGCGGACCGCCGTCCATGCCCCGACCATACTCTGGCGGTCATCCTGGTGGGGCTCCATTCAACACGGTCAATTCGAACCAATTCTTTGGTGGCGAGGGCGGCTCTCCAATGCGAATGAATCCTATGAGTGGTATGAGCATGATGGATCCTAGTCATTCAATGAGTGGACATCCTATAGGTGCAATGCAAGGCATGGGGATGGGAGGGAGCATGGGTGGCGGTATGGGAGGAGGCATGGGAGGAGGGGGTATGGGCGGCGCGAGCATGAGCGGGAGTATGGGAGGAGGGGGTAT
>QGOB01000503.1:0-21227 GCA_003313055.1 Termitomyces sp. MG145 | reverse complement strand
TTGGTGGTGGGGTTGGCGGTGGAGGGATGGGGGGTGCAATGGCAGGGGGCATGCCGGCCATGTCCATGCAAGGTGGTGTTCCTGGGAGGTTCCCAATGCACTGAGAGGACTTTGTATATTTTTGTATTCTGCTTTTGTATATATCATTGAGGTAGCTAGTCTAGGGTTCTTTATTGGAGTTGTAAATCACTGTCCAAGTACCATGCTCTGTGCTACAGTCTCTTCTCTTCTTTTGTATTCTGTTTTTGTATAATTCAGAGTCTTATGTAACTCACTGTCTGGATACCAAGCTTCATAGACTACATTCCCTGCTGGCAGTTAATAATGTTTTCTCTGGAATTAAAGAAACCTGTGATGCCATTTTCAGTGCATATATATTTCAGGCAGGAAAAGACATTAGACAATGGAAAATGCCTTTTTTTTCCAAGACAAAAAGCCAACAAAGAAATTGATATCACTCTTCAATCAACATTTGACTGAAGTCACAAACAAGTCAATGACTATTGAGTCAAGAGTGCTTAACTGATGTGGAGGGGAATACCTACCCACTTGATACAACATCTCTCCTTCATTGCAGTCCTAAGCAATACCTACATACAGTACATGTAAGGAACCTTCATCGCGTGCCTGGGACAGGAAACCTAGCTTCAAGACCCAGTTCTAGGTCTAGGTACAAGTAACTAGGTGGAAAATGAGGAATAAAGTGATCCTGAGGTCTTTAATACCCCTTGGTTATGAAAAGATGATATGATAAGCTTCAAAGATTGAGACTATACTTGAACCCCATATCCTATGATATCCGTTGATCGCATGCGTTCGAGAGGAAAAATGTTACATGTGCGACCAATAGGTATGTAACACCCGTTTCAATCGATGATCTCGAAGAGTACAAGGGGAACTCATTGGACACCAAAGGTGCCATAGGATATACTACATTGACAGTTAGTGGTGACTGAAGACAAAAGGTCATGTGGACGAATGAGATTTGCTTGTTGATTAATGGATAACTTTGAACACCGATTTCTTGCGTGGTCTTGTATACGTCTGTTTATTAACTTTTTCCTCACTCAAACCACACCTCTTCGAACCATCTATCTCATTCACGCCCCGCCCGTGGCGATACGATAAAGCGGGCCGATATATCTCGGGCAAGTAAAGACGCGTGTGCACCGTGTTAAGGAACTTATAGCCTTCGAGGCATTTACGTCTCGTAACACAACTCTACCTATATCATTTCGGTATCAAGCTGGCAGCAATAGAGCCTAGGATACTAGTCGACTGTTTTCGGCGCGCTGATAAGGTTCGTTCTAGTCCTTCCGCCATGCATATGGGACCCAGCCATTCACCAACCATGCGAAGTGCGATGCAATGCGATACCGATGGGAATCTCTCGCTAGACCAGGAGGACGACCAAGATTCTCTCTTTGGATCCCCTCCAGCTTCACCTGTCAGAGGTAGGTCACCTTCGCCGGCGTTGGCACTACCGAGCGGGAGTGTTTCTACACAAAATGTGGGGACCATTGCACTTCCTGGCTCCCAACATTGTTCTGAACTTCCAGTCACTCCGTTAGCCTTGTCGTTGAGTTATGCTCTGAACGAGCTTCCTCATCGGCCTCCGGCCTTACCAACTACTGCGACATCCTTCGAGCGCCCTACACCTTCGTCTAGTCGCGCATCCTCAACAGGTCCTGGGAATAGGTCCAAGAAAAGGACGGGGAAAATTAAAAAATTTAAGGAATCTACTCCGCGACCCCCTCCTCCAGAAATCGACTTCCCAGATCCATCTGGTCCGATCCCGGCAAATTTTTTGCGAAACCAATCCGCCCTACTAGGAACAGCGGGTTTGGTAGGCGGGATCAAACCTTCCAACCTGACCATGCACCGTCAAACTCCTGGCATGGCGGCGTCAAACCCTATCGTGATCCAAGACGACGAGCGAGTTCCACGTCGTCCTTCCCAGGATTCCATTCAGCCTTTTTCAGAAAAGCTGGAAAAGTTGGGTATTGACCCTAGTCATTTGCCCACTCCTTCTACGCAGGAGATTATATCCATACTTATGGGTCAGAACGACACTTTCATCATTCTACAGAGTCTCCATAGACTTGTTGATGAGATGAACCGACCGCAGACTCTGTCCCAAGCTGAATACTCTTTTCGACGGACACCCCGTTCCTTCCAGCCTTCAGGTCCCGGAAATGCAACAAGAATGTTGCTGAATCCCTCTCTCAATTTTGATGTCTCTGCATCATCGATACCCCCTCCTTCCAAAAAGCGACGGCTAGATCGAGTGCCAGCTGGTGCTGTGGATTGGGATGTTCCGTATCCTTTCCCGGAAGGACAAGGTCCTGAGTGCTACCGACGAAACTGGGGACGCGAGCGTGGAAAACAGCTGATGTCGCAACTTGTTGCGCTCGTGAAGGATGCGGTGCGCATAGCGGCAACAAGGAAGTATCTTCAGAACGACTGGCAGAAAAAGAGAATGCTGGAATCGCAGCGATCTCTTGCTCGATCAATGGTGTCAAAAATTGTAGAAGAGCCCAAGGTACATGGACATTATAGGCCGTCGACCATAACATACGGCTTGCAGGGTGAAGCGGCTATAGCTGCCAGAGCACAAGTTCAGAAAGTTCTTACAGACGCCAGCAATGGTGTCAAGTCATCAGCTGTCGCCTCGCTCCTGACTCCAGCATTCTTTCCCCTAAGTCAAGCATCGGGTAGCACAACGCAAACTCCTCCGTCTGCATCTTTAGATCAGTTGCTCTTGTCGTTTCTCGCGGCGACCTCTGGTCAGAATTTGTTCTCAGAGTGCGGTGCGTCTGATTTCGCGGAAGGGAATACTGGTGTTCAAATGGGCTCTTCGACGTCGACCATTGACGTGCCTACGCAGGACCCAGATCAAAGCCTCGTTGACAATTGGGTCAATATCCTCCTCCAAACTTTCCCGGTGCCTACCGAGGACGTTTCAGCTTCCAATCACAATACGTCGAGTCTTCCGACACAACCTGATATGTCTGTACCCACTCCTATCAGTAGTGACTTGAATTCCTTCGACTCGGCTTCTACCTTCGCCGATATCGACTTTGGCGATCCAACATGGTATGATTTTACTATATTTGATACAGAGGGGTCTGCATCGTCTGTTCCCGGACCCTCACACGCGACCGAGAAACCCCCATCTCAAGGATATGAACCCGTCGGTCCTCAATCAGACTTCATCATTGATCCTGCTCTTATGGCTCTCTCTATTCCTGTGGTGCCTGTTGCGTCTGCATCATCGACTTCCTTGGAGCCTCCACCGTCACTTAGGAGCTCCCCTATCCCTTCCTTGAGCTCGTTCGGCGATATTGATCCATCCACACCCAAATCGGTTGTTTGGGACACAAGTACTCCGGAAGTTTTCACGACCTCTGGAGGAGAATTATGTATTACTGAGAATGGTGTGGTTGGAGGTGGATATCGTACAGAAGGGTTGACAGGTCAAGGTATATGGGGTCCTGCCTTATTGAAACACACATACGCGCAAGCTCACGACTTTCGGCAATGCGATGTAGAGGAGCATCTTAAAGTCTTCATTGAGGCTCAAAGTGTGGGTAAAGGCAAGGAAAGGGATATGGGCGATACAACGGCTCAGGCTTCACATCCGAGATCGGAGACCCCATATTCTTCACTCGCACCGTCATCGCCTCCACTGCAAACGTCTCGCGATAAGCCTCTTGGTAAGCTCTCAAGCAAGCAAGCCGACATTATGAGACGTGCGACAAAGCGGAAGAAGCAATTGGTATCAGCAATTGCCAGCATCAGGACCCAACTTTGGGAAACGACGATTGAGCAAGGAGTTTTATTACATATGAACAAACTCTGCACTCATCCAGCATAGTATGTATCTACACATTATCATCATATTACACCACATAACATCATGGCCACCCTGTATTCACACATTTATCCCATCGTAGAAACCATAATGGGCTAATAATAGACCAAACGTTTAGCATGAATTTTTTTTCAGGTTGTCATGCGCTTTCATTTCAGGCTCGGAGAATACAAAACATATAAGGAAATTTAGACGTTAAGTGACGTGGTAAGTGCTCTTCAGCTCAATTAGTGGATTGAGATATACTATTTTCATGCTATATTTGTTAGAATCCTAGAAGCGAGGAAGAACGTGCTATGTTACACTTATGGGTTTGCGTGATACAGTGAACACCCTCCTACAAATTAGCTTTGCGCTCATCGGAAACGTTCACAACCCTTGCAGATGATGACACTTAATCTTGATAGATAGAACCGTAGCAGACAGCACATACAATTTTCCTGTATTTCCACCGCTGAACAGCAATGGCAAAGATTTCGGTGCTTGCTCGATACCACCTTCAATGATATGGAATTTGCGTTTGATAGAACCGTCGACGAGGCCGGCGGAGAGTTCTTTGACGGCCTCGGGATAACGCGCGGCGTAATCGAAGCTATTCCCAGGTCGTCAGTTCAAGATGGACGTTAAAGTGCGATTGCGACATACACGATGAAACCTTGGATCTTGGCACGTTGTGCAATCAAAGTGAGGTAATTTTGAAGTCCACGAGGTTTTGATGCATCTGTGACGATGGGATTGAAGTTTAGAGTTCAAAGTGCGCAACCAGCGATAATACTAACTATACTGTGAGATAGCACCTGGGATGTAGACTCAGGGTTAAGAGCAATAATGAATCGAAGAATGTCAGGTACAAACCACAGAGCGCTATTCTTGCATTTTGAGCAAGTCGGGTAAGGACCATGTCCAGGATGTCGCCTTTAGACGCAGGTTGCCAAAGTCAATCTTGAGAATGACGAGAACAAGCAGCACACCTCCAACGTTGTCAAAGAAGACGTCAACATATCCAATCTTTTTGAAATCTTCTCTGAAGGTTTCACTCTTGTAGTTGAAAGCTCCGTCAATTCCAAGTTCTTTCACCAACCAATCACACTTGTCGGGCGAGCCGGCAATCCCATAAACCTTGGCGCCAGCACGCTTACCCAATTGGCACGCAATTGCTCCCACAGAGCCTGCAGCTCCAGAGACAACCATAATGTCGCCTTCCTTGACTTGCGCGACGTCTTTCACGCCCTGCAACCGGATGAAAAGAACGACCAAGAGTGAACCAAGAAGCTCACGAAGTAAGCTGTCATCCCTGAATACCAGCATGTCAGAAGTTTCATGCCACTGAAAGTGTCATGTCAAATATACGTACCAGATAATCCTAGTGTGTTCAAAAAGTCCAGAGCATGGGCACCTTCTGGAATACTACATTCGCCATAAGTGTGAACGAGGTCAATACGATACATTTTGCACGTACGTGAGTTTCGTCACCGCTTTTTCCTTCATGATAGCATACTCGGTCATCCCTTTTAAGTACTACTTCAATTATGTATAAATGATAATGAGAAAAGGTACGTACCCCATGGCCCAGTGACTGTGTCGCCGACAGAAAGAGATGCTCCTGGCCCTGTCTCAACAACGACACCTAGACCCTGAGCGCGCATTACCTGTACCAAAATAACAATAACGATAATTGTTAAGGTTTTCTGGCGTTATCTCCTGGTTGAACTCGTACCTCCCCAATTTTCACGGGCGGCAGATAACTTCGTGCATCCCTGACATAGCCACGCATAGCGGGATCCAAAGACAACCATGTACATTGCACCAAGACTTCACCTTGACCAGGCTTTAAGTCGAAAGGCATAATCTCAGTGCGAAACGTGTTAGGCTCGAAGTCTCCCACTGGGCGCTCATTGAGAACGATTTGCTTGAAAGTTTGTGGTCTAGACATAGTTCAGGAAAGGGAGTAGAGAAGTGATGGACAAGCCATGCATATATATATGTAGTAGAACACAGCAACCGGCATGGGATTCCTCCGAGGGTCATGAGATCGACGCCACTGACATAGATCATGATTTTCTCCATAATTTTCTCTCAACACCTACGACACCCCGTTACATTCTTTTCTTTACCTCTATGCTGGTATAAGTTCGCGAGAGACATTACAATGCAGTGCCAGGTCAAGAGAATTCACAAATTTGGCTATTCTCCATCCTAATGATACTTCTGATTTCGAAAACATGCTCGACGCCATGCGTCTGAAAGCAAAATGAAACGATCACGGTAAAAAAATAGAAGTCTACGCCTCTTTTCTTCGCCTTTTGCGCGGCGGATCGCTGGACTGGTCTTCTCCGTCGTTGTCCTCGTCTAGATCACCCCCTTTGAGACCTTTCATCTTTCTGGTCTGCAACTTGTTCAGGTCTTGCTTGGCAATGTGCACGCGTCCCCTCAAGTCGCCCATTTCGTCCACCTCCATATTCTTCCGCTTCTTTCCTAAACCGCTTTCGACATCCACTTTCTTCAACTTGGGCCGCTTCAATGCCTGCTTCATAAGATCTGGATCTGCAGCCTTATGGCGCCGCAGAGAGAAGTCAAGATTTGGCCCCATTGGTGTCAACTCGACGCGTGGGATGCGTGTTCCGGAACTGAGTAGACGCGTTGTATACGTACGAATGTGGATTTTGGGGAGGGAAGAGGTGTCCTCAGGAGTCGAGGATTGTTGTGCGGTGGCACTATTAAGTGACGCAGGCGTAGGGGCACAACTTACGCTGATAACATGCTCGAGACCGGTCAGGCATATTGAGTCGACTACTTCGCCATTGAAAAAATCCATGAGCATAGATTTTGCTTGAATGTAGCGGGGGTGGGTATCGAAAAGTTCAGAGGCAAAGTGCATGAGTGGTTTGTGCCCTGGCGTCGATTTTGGTGTCTGGACAGATGGTTAGAGAAATATCCTGGCTTCGAATGGCAAGAACGTACCTTAAAGCTATCCATTCCGGCCCAGCTATCGACCCCGACCTCCATCATGTCAAGGACCTGATTGTCGTACATCCGAACAAACGTCAGACCATTCGGTCTCTTCTTTGTACTCTGGCCCACGAGGAATAGCGAAGCATCATTTTTGACAGCCCAGAATTCGAGCGATGAGATTGATGTCGTGTTAGAATCGAAAGGGTATATACGGTTCTTCTTCGAAAAAGAAATCCCATGTGGCCGTTTCAGGGCCATCTAGCTTCATTTCAACACCTCACAGCTTTGAAGTATAATCAAAACATGCGTACGAAATCTTTCATAATAGCGTTGAGTGTTTCTCCGGCATGTGTTCCCTTCACAAAGATTGCGGTTCGAGGATCTTCAACTTCCTTGGGGAGACGAGCCTCCATGGCACGTTTTGAGCGAGCATTTTTTGGTTTTCTGTAAGATTAATGTCAGGAATCGCCCATAGAGAAGACGATATGGTTACATTGTCCGCAGCATTTTTTGAATGGGTCTGGATGAAAGCTGTCCACCTGACGGCTGAAAAAAAATAGGCACGTGACCTGCTAATGTCTGGTTCATGTGACGCCATGACGCATACCCAAGTTTATTGAGGTTGATTGCAGTTTCTATACCAAGTGGACCAAGATTCACATAGCTAATCACAATCGGCGGTCATCGTAGAATACAACGGTCATTCATTATGCCCATCTTGACGCTGTCATGCTCAATGCACTGAAAGAAACAATTTCAGAGGCGAATCTTTACAAGAATATCTATCTAAAGGAGACGTGACAGAATTATTCAAGTGCACAGTCCAGGATATTGACGATTCGTGGGATCTTGAGGAATCCATCCACCCTGAAGGCCCATTTGATAGCTCCAGTCATCGACATTCTCCGTCTGGAAAGTAGTGAGCGCCATAAGTATGTTCTGTACGTTGATAATCGCTTTAAGTTTCAAAGACACACCTTCCATGTCCAAAACACCCATCCAGAGACGTTTTCTCCAATTTCGACTTGCACTTCCCAGTATCTGAATTACCTCAGCTTGATAGATGTAGTCACAGGAGTCGACGTGACTCACTTTCTCAGAAACGCTTTATACGAGCTAGAGAACCCCTGAGAGCTGCCGGTATAGTTTGTACACGACCCATGGTATTTGGGATTGGTAGATGACCAGGTTCCGTCCCAGCGTGCGCCGACTCCTCTGCCATTGAGCCATTGAGCGCAGTCAGTCATTGCGGTAGACCATTCGCCTATAATTGTCCAGATATTCGAAGATCTGTAGGCAGAGAGGCTATTGGAATATGTGCACACAAACTATGAGACGCATAAGGATATCCAGAGTTCCTTGAGAACGGCCCCTACCGCGATGTGCTCGTCCATGGAACGGTCAAGTTCAGGATCGCTGAATATTTGGTATTCGTGCTCGGGGAAAAATCAGAATTTGGAAGGCGTCAGAAAATGATTGGCCATACAAGATCCATGATAACTCCTTGGGCCCTCGGATATGTCAGGAAACCATACCAATTCTAAGAACCTGCTCAGCGCATCATTTAATGTACTCTGACGGAAAACAGACGTACCTGAACACCAAGAAATGCATCGCCAATCATGACTTTGATTCCTGCACCTCCAGCTTGTCGTACAGCATCATATCCATCCAACCAAAACTGTTTTATAGCCTGCACCCAGCCATCTCCACGGAAACCAGCAGGTTCATTGAGCAATTCAATAACACTCACCAATCCTCCTAGGTTTTCCACAATAAATCGGAGCGTGTCAATTGTTCGAGAAACATTGGCAGGGTTGAGAGCCCATACAGGATTGGATGTACGTTGACCAGAATTATCGTATCCGTTCTGAGATCCTGGAGCACCATGAATATCAAGAATGACATTGATTGAATGTTTTTTTGCCCAGTCGAGCCCTTTCAGGAGATATGGCCATGCTCCTGGGGTATATGGGGTGACATCGGTCGAACCATTGGTGTCAGAGGACTTAAGCGGCACGGACCAGTAACCCAGAGGTATTCTAATATGTTTGTTGGTTTCAATCGGCTTGGATCTGAAGAAGATAATCCAACCGAACGTGATTCAATCCTGCAGCCTCAATGGCTACAAAATCATCCTCTGTTATCCACTACGTGAAACAGTCACCTTCAGTGGATGAGAACCAGAAAAAACTGTGACATACTGTGTCCCAGTGCTCCTGGAGGATTTTTGAAGCTGTCTCGGGGTCAAGAAGCTGTCCCATTGTGTACTCATCTATTACAGCATCGTTCTTCGTGCTCTCAAATACACTGGGCGTAATCCATGGCTACAGGGTTAAGCATATCAGAGGACCTGCAATGATGTTTTGCATTTCCTTGAAAGTCACCTCCAGAACAAGCCATCCTCCCCTAGGTAAATCATGAGAAAATAGGAAATACAGACCAAAGATCGCTTGCCATACAGGTTTACTCCCCTAATTTTGTCGTTGTCGTAATTAAATACGGAAGATGTTGGCGTCACAACAGGCACCACACCACTGGATGTCGAAGTCGGTTGAGAGGTAGAGAATCCCGCGGAAGAGCTACTGCTTGCAGCCAAAGAATCTGCGTCACCTGATATAGATGCAAAAGTTTTGGGAGCTATTCTGAGGTGACATTGTTGCGCAGCCACGAGAATTCCTTCTCCGACTATGCTGTTCAAGATAGCCAGACAGAGAAGGGCGAGTCCTAGGGGGTAAAAGTGCATGCGGAAAGAGGTTAGGCTACCCGACTGAATGATGCGGAAGCTATTTACATAGGACCTAGAACACGAGGCACTTTTGTGGGTGGTTTCACGATGGCCACCTAGGTACATATGCCAGGTGATATTGGCTACATGATCACCAGATGATAGACGTTCCAGAAAAGATTTTGGACCAGCCTCCGAATCGCTTAAAGTAGTCGGAAAATAAGAGCGAAATGTTACATAACAAAACTTGAGTTTGGTAAAAAAAATGGGAAAGCCGAAGTCAAACCCAAATGACGAAGGGTCTGGATTTGAAGGTCTGGACAGTATACTCAAGATCGTTGTCACAAGCCATGATTTATGGATTAACAGCGTGATATCGCAGTTCTTCTGATTAACGCGGAACTAAATACATGGAAGATTACTAGTACAGGTATGCAGCACACTACTATGATCATACTAATGATGGTAGTCCAAGCTTGCCACGGGCGGTGTAAGTAAGCCCGATTTGCCGTGAGACGATACAATAAGAGTGCCTGAAGCTCATAGCTCGTAGAGAATCCCATCGGGTTTATTCTCCTTTGCTACCGGCGGCTGCATCTCTAGGGTATTCGGCGGAAACTCGATGATACTCCGTCTGTTCTGCCGTTGCGACAACTCGATGATACTCTGTCTGCTCTGCCGTTGCGGCAACTCGATGATACTCTGTCTGCTCCGCCGACGAGCTTTTTCCTGGGCTTTAAGGAGCCTTCCGTGGTTCATCAACGTGTTGCCATACTCCAAAGACGCCGAGGGGACGACTAGTCCAGATGAAGGATCAGAAGGATCAAGATATGATAGCGAAAATGATATTGACCTCTATCTGAATCTGTAAGGAAAATTTCGTAAAGAAACGCGCCTAATAAAGTTGCCGGGATATTGGTTAATGCAGCAATTGCTGCATATTTGCCTCCGGCAGCTAGATATCAGTGAGTGAGGGCTCTGGCTGCCCAAGAGATGACGTACCTTTTCTTCCCCACATGGTCAGGGCAAGCATACGTCCACCAATATCACGAGCCGAGTTCAGTGCAACTATATCCCACTTGTTAGCTAGTACGTCAACTCAATCTGATATTGTTTACTTACTGCCGGGTGTGGCGAAACCCCAAATGGCAACGGCGCTAATCAATACGTTATATAGAATCTTTGTAAGAAAAGCGACCATACTATGCAAGAGCCACAAGAACCGACCCCATGACCGGGGGCACGAGAGCGTTTGTCGGATCGATAGCGGCGAAGAGGACGAGCCCGATGAGGGTGTCCTGACAGGAATGAGTATTCAACTGTCAGAGCATACTTGAAGGAACTTACGGTAACAAATTCATTAAGGAATACACGAGGTAAGCTTTGGCCAGGCAAGAGATAAAGACCAAATATTCCGGCTGGACCGTTAGGCGTAAACTGCAAAGCATCCAACTGCCCCGCCTGCTCAAGGACTGCCTCGCATTCGACGAGTAGTACCTTCCACTCTGTATAAATCACCAAGCAGGCGAGATAGGCTCCCAAGATCTGGACAAATATGTATCTGGATGTTATTAGTCGTAGCACTTTAGTGAATACATAAGCGTTTACCTGGCCGCTTTGGATGGCGGAAAGCCTCGAAAGACGACAAAGGATATGGTGATACATGGGTTGAAGTGCCCTCCCGAAGTGGCGCCACAGACCCCGATGGCAAAGAGGATGCCGAAGGAATACGCCAACCCAATTTGCATTATTGCTGGATATTCCAGATAAGCTGTGGATATTGAATCCCCATGAAGAAGAAAATTCACAAGACAACGGCTGTTTGAGGATATTTCCTACAACAAAACCTGTAACTGAACTAAGACCTGAGGAGTCGTAAGCCTTGTGTGTGAAAGGAAAAATCCGTGACTTGCCTGCATAAACGTAGAAAAAAACGCCCAGCTACAATGACCGGTCAGATCTAATCCAATTGCCAAATGCCTTTGGACTCTACCGTTTCGGCGAACAATTCCATGAACCAATGAACCTGTTTCTTGTTCCTCTGCTTCTCCCATATAGTGAAGATTCTCGGTCTCGTCTGGATGTCCCGTAAATGAACGATTGGAGGTTCCATCTTGTCAATAAAAAGGTAGACAGGTATGTGCGGAAGCAGACCAAGGCTGATGTTTTTCCTGATTTTTTATGCCAGGCTTACTCTGTCCCGACGCTCCTATCAAGCCATCGATAAGTCACCCGGTCAAATCAAGGAACGTATTATCGAACGTCTGGTGTCTATCGACAATAAAACGAAGGATTACTCAGTACTGTCCAAATGGATTCGCGCAGTTAGCATTTTGAAAGCACGAGCGCCGACACTCGAGCTGTCAGCCAACCCGACGCGAACATGACCTATTTGGGGATAAGTATGACAAGTCAACAACAAAAACAAGAGGTGTCTCCAGAATTGATCATAACGTCAGAGCGTTCATAATCTTCACGGTCAAAGGGCACAAAGGTAATTCGTACTCAACCTACGGTCCCTCATTAGTAGAATTGGCAGCGGAAGTCTTGACCCAGGACGTATACTAGTGTTCCGATTTTGGGAACCTTCACCGTGGTGGGCAACGCGGTTTTCAAGGAGGTAGACATTTAAGAATGGAAACGGGACGGCGATTGGATCTGAGGGGTTTCACCGACATCAGTCGAGGTGGAAGTGAATTGAAGAGACGGGTGCTGTCGTTGAGTAATCCAGAGATCAGCGTCAAAGCTTTCTAGCATTTTGATATCAAGAACCCGAACAAGGGTCTATCGGACCAGAGTATGACAGCAAAACGACAAAGACTGCATGTTACTTTGTTAGGACCAAGTAATATGTCAGCTCCAAATGTACTGTTCTCCATGCACGTCAAGCTGTGTATATGCCCCATTTAAACAAAGAGCGGTTTCTTACTTCCTTTTGATACTGATAAGAGCAATCCGCACCTCAACTCATTTGGACGGCCTGATGACAGTGTCTCTAACAGAGACGCGGCATTCGCGGGCCGCAAGAACGGACAAGCTCGATGGAGTATACCATCAAACACAAAGGCAACATATCGTCCCTCTGCTCACTGAAACGCAATTTTCAAATTTTTGGGCTATGAAAAAATGAACATTTGTCGCTCATCGCCTACGCGCTCATTCGTCCTCGTAACCTTGTACTGGTCTCCGGGGGCGGTTGGGAACTATACCAATGATGCAAATCCATGAGGTCTTGGAGCCCAGAATATAATGAATGAAAACAACATACCAGGATATGACATTGGAACGTGCTCAGCCGGCTTGTACCCGAGCCGTTCACGAATCGGGGGTATTGCAATCGCCATGACGGGTCCAATCGTTCCGATGACACAAGAATAGAATATGACCGTGTTCTCGTGAGCCTGGCGTTGCTGCATGGCGGAACTCGATAAGACAAATGAACGTATTCAGATATTTGGGGTTTGGGCCTCACCAGGTAACGATAGGAGGAGCGGAACGGGGCGAATAGGGACGCCATGGGTCTGAGGGAAAACACTCAACACTCACAACACAGGCAAACCCCGCACGCATTGTATCACGTAAGCGAATCCTTCCCCTCAGTTACTCCCCCTTCTCACCTGGCAACACTCAAGCATGTCTTTGGAAGAAAGCATCAGCTTGGAAGAGACCAACAAGATCCGTATCTCGCTCGGTCTCAAGCCTCTTACTGAGGACGCACCTACTGCTAATGACAAGGATAAGCAGGCTGAGGACAATTATGCGAAGAGACGACAACGTGAAGAGAAGGAGCGCGAGTCAAAGTATCTATCATCTCATTTTTCATCGTCCTTTTTGAGCTCGTGAGCTTTCTGACTGTTTTTTTTTTTCTTTGTTCTTCTTTTCTTCTAGGAGAATCGCAGATAGGATAGCCAAGTGAGTAGTGACTTGTTTATTCATCTTACGGTCACTTCCATTTTCTTGTTTCGGGGCACTTCAGGCCCGTGGTGGTCCATTTCGGAAATGTAAAAGAAGAGAGCGGCGTTGCTCATGCATGACTTCGATAGGGTACGGAATAGAAAAGAGCTCAATGCGTCGCTCAAAGGCTCGACTCTCGCGGATGCAGATGTCGACGTTGATGACACGCTGAAATGGATCAAGAGGAGCAAGAAGAAGGAGAAGGAGCTTGCGAGGAAACGGCAAGAGGAGCTGGAGAGTATGGACAAGGCGTTCCAGGAGGAATACACAGAGCGTGCGTCACGGAAACCTTGTGGATAGATTGGCTCTTGATTTTACTTAGGTGATCTTGAGGGCCTTAAGGTCAGCCATGACTTCGACGAGATGGACGAGGGAGAAGCTCGTATACTCACGTTGAAAGATAGTCGAATCCTCGACAACGAAGGTCAGTTACTTTTATAACAATAACTTAGTACTTATTCTCGCCAAACAGAGGATGAACTACAGAATATCGAAATGGCAGAGGCCGAGCGTACGAAAAAGAACAACGAATTAAAAATCAAGAGGCGAGATTATACAGGATATGACGACGAGGAGTTTGTCGATGGGAATCAAGGCATGAAGCGCGCTGTGCTTGCCAAGTACGACGAGGACATCAATGGTCCCCAAGAAACTGTGAGAAGAAGACTCATTGTTATCTTCTTTCGTTATTAATGACATCGGAGCAGGGCTTCCGGTTAGGAAGTTCATTGGTTTCTACGAAAGCCAAGATTGCGGAAGAAAAACACCAGGCGGCTGCGGCTGTGAACAAGTCCCTTCTTTCAATAGATTATACCAGTCAGCGTGTACTTTCTCGTCGGCGAGTTCACTCATAACTAACCTATATCGAATAGAAAACCTCGAGATGAATGATTATCTCAAAGAAGGCGACGTTGGGTTCAAGAAACCCAAAGTAGGTGGTAGTTTCCATGTCGTCATGCATATTTAATAAAGATGTCCTACTAGACCAAGAAGAAACGCCCATCGCGACGCGTTGCTGAAAGTGAACCTGTAGCTGATGATCAGATGCAGGTAGATGAGAAACCCATCATCGTTCCACGAGTGAGGGACCTCGACGCGAACTTTGTTGACGATGACGATTTGCAAGCCGCCCTAGCCCGATCGAGAAAAGCCAGGCTACATCAAACCAAAAAATTGACACCCGAACAGGTAGCTCAGAAAAGTAAGTAAAAAAAAAAATGCCGTTTTCACGTGCCCGTTGTTTTCGAGAAACTTAAATATTGTTTTACAGTTGCGGAACGGAGAGCACGCGATGGAGAGGAATTACGAGTGGCTGGTGGTGTCAAGGTTGAGCCTGAGGGGGAAGTAGAAGAGTCGGGGGGGCTCACGTTTGATGAAACGTCTGAATTTGTGCGGGTCGTTGGTGTTAACCCTGTTGTCATCAAGTCAGAGCCCAAGGAAGTCTCAGTAGTGGCGGTTGCGCAGACCAAAGAGCCATCTAGGGACGTGTCAATGGCTCCGGGGGACGAGCCGATGAACGAGGTGGAAGCGGGGGAGGTTGTGGTGAAAGAGGAAGAGGAGGAGGAGGAGGACGAGGAGGACGAGATGGCGATGTTGAATGCTATCGAGAACGCTATGCGGGCGACGGAGATGGAGGAAAGCGGGGATGTGAAACGAGAGGAGGAAGAGGGGAACGACGATGTGGGCGGGACGTCGTCTGAACAGACGTTCAGCTCAGGGATGGCTTCTACACTCAATATCCTGCGACAGCAAGGCCTGCTCGCGGCGGCTGCTTCTGATCAGTCGGAGCGCGAGAAGACGCAGTTGCAGCGGGATGTTTGGTTAGCGGATATGCGGCGGCGTGTTGGGCAGCGGGAGTTGGAGAGGCTGCAGTCGCGCGGGACGAACAAGGATCAGGCGCAGCGGGAGTATGAGAATCGGATGCGGGAGCAGCAGGATGCGAGGGATAATTTGGAGATGTTCAAGACGTACAAGCCGGACGTGAATATTGTGTATTATGATGAGTTTGGACGGGCGTTGACGCCAAAGGAGGCGTGGAAGGCGTTGTCGCACAAGTTTCATGGGAAAGGGTCTGGGAAGGCCAAGACGGAGAAGAGGTTGAAGAAGATTGCGGAGGAGCAAAAGCAGGCTGCGATGGCGAGTGGGGATACGCCGCTGAGTATGAATAGTGCGTTTCAGCAGCGTCAGCAAAAGACGGGTCAGGCGCATTTTGTGTTGTCTGTTGGGAATAGAGGGTATGTGTTTTTCAACCAGAATTTATATTCTTTTATGGAACTATGGACAGAGCTGTGCCGCAAGTAGCGGACTTTGTGGACGTTCAACCACTCACAAAAGGCAAGACTGAAAAGACTAAAAAGAAGAAGGAAGGCAAGAACGCGCAGCAGGCTATGGAAAGGGGGTTCATGACTCTGCCAGCTCCGCAAGTGTACTCGCAGGGGAACGGGGAAGTGTCGGTGTCGGCTGGGCCGTCGGGATTCTCGCCGGCGATGTCGCACAGCAATTCGGGATCGCCGGCGCCGAGGGCTGGGTTTTCGAGGATTTCGTCGGCGGTGGATACGCCGACGTCGCAGGGTGGGACACCGGTGCCTGTGGAGAGATCAAAAGTGGCGTTTGGGTTTGGGACGAAGAGAAAGGCTGGAGAAGAGGCGGTTGGGACGCCGCCGGCAAAGAGGAGGTGATATAATATTTATTGTAATACATGATTGTCAGATAGTTGCGACACTGATGAGTGAGAGGTCTTTGGTGATTGCACAACGGTCTTTTTCTCGTCCTTTTCCGGATTCGAATGCTGCGATGAGAGTGGCTTGGCCTTGGTCGGTCCTGTAAAGAGGTTAGACGGTATCGTGATTAATGGGCTGCTAACCATTTGACTGGGTGTGCGTGTTTGTCGAGAAGAAGCTTGACTGTTGTCCATGAGAAACGGACGAGATTCGGGTATCCAAAAGTAGGTTCTATAGAGTCATTGAGCCATGCCTGGGTCTTTGGGTCTAGAAAAGCGTAAGATGGTGGGGGATTGTGGACGAACGCAGGGGTGTTTACCAGAGGGGTATCCAGAACACATGGGGTGCTGGGGGAGACTGGGGCCGGTTGTCTCGTCAAAGACCCAGTTTTGGAGACATGCATCGCGGGTTACTTTTGCGGCTACACTTGCGGCGCCGACGATTTTGAATTTGGAGTCGGCTTTGGTTGTTACTGTGAATTGGATGCCGGGGAAGAGAGAGGAGAGGTAGGATTGGTAGGTGGTTGTTGTGCCGAGTGCGTCGACGTATATCTGTGAGTGAGTGAGTGAGTGAGTGATGAGGAAAAGGAAGAGAGAGAGAGAGACCTCGGAGAGATGGATGCCTTTGGAGAGGATGTCGCGGATGAGGAGGACGGTAGCGTTTTGGGATTGGACGTTGAGGTTTATGGGTGGGCGGCGGAGCATGCCGGATGATATTGCGTGGGGACTGGAGAGAGAGGGCAGGGCAGGGCAGGGTGAGCAGAGGGACGGAGAGGGAAGAAATGACGGACCTGATTACGCGGACTGACCATGCCAAGTTGGCGGGATCAGAGTTGAGTGTGCTCAGGAGATTTGAGCGAACTTCTGGCGTGAGAGTTTTGGAGTCTGGGGTGGTAAAAAGTCGGGTTCAATAATGGGACAAGGCCATGGACGGACCTGCAAAACCGAGAGACTCGAGGTGGTCCTTGTAGACTACGGGACAGTACGCGACGCCGTAGACCAGTGGACCAAGGACCGGTCCGCGGCCAGCTTCATCGACGCCGAGTATGTATGGGCCAAGAGCGGTGGGCAGAGGCGAGTGGTGAGTGTATGAAGAGGACATGATTGTTTACGCGTTGTTTGTATCACAGGACCCCGAGTGAAGTGACCGGGGTCCAGGTGACAGAAAGAGTTTGGGTTGGGTTCGCACTGGACCTCGACTTGCAATGGCAACGGCTGGACGACAATCAAAGTCTGCCGCAAGAAAAGCCCCGCTAGAACCTCCACGGTTAGTCTTTTATTTTTCTATAATGCCTTTTACTTATATCTCACAGGCGCTCTAACAACAATCCATGGACGACCGCCCCTCGTCCTTCTCCCACCTTCACCCCGCCTCCTCGTCCGCCCCTCCGTGACCCCGCTCACGACCGCGTCCTCCAGTCTCTCTCGGGTCTTACTGTCTGTCATCTCTTCTGCCTTTCTTCTCTCCCATTCATCCCTTTCTTTCTCAGGGCACAACCGTCACAATCTCCACAAAGACTTCCCTGCGCTACGAGGGCGTCGTCATATCTACCAGCGCAGAAGGTGACACCACCGGTGTCACTCTCAAGAACGTAAAGGACCTTTCTGCAGCACCCACCGCACCCCCAAAGGACCAGCTATTCATCGCCTCCACAAACATCGACTCTTGGTCCTCTGGTCCTGCCGATGCCAAACCCCCAAACGGCAATAGTAAGAGATCCATCGTCTCTTTCTCAATAAACCATCCACACTCACACACACACCTACCCAGCTTTTCGCACAGATATAGATATCAGCGCAAAGAAACCCCCCCTCTCAGGCAGAGAGCGTGAGCTACAGCAGTGGTCTGCCGGTCCAGACGGTCCTCTCCCCACCGACGACGATACCTTTGCAACCACTGGTAATACTTCTTGGGACCAGTTTGCCGTCAACGAGAAACTATTTGGCCTCAAGACCGACTTTGACGAAAACTTGTACACTACCAAGCTTGATCGTACCGCCGCGGACTTTAAGGAACGTGAGCGCCACGCCCAGCGTATCGCCAATGAAATCATTTCCGTACGTAATCTCATAATCCCAAATCTCCTCCTCACTTACCCCACAAAGGCATCAACCAATAACCCTCACATCGCAGAGGAGAGAAATCTCAATCTTGACGATACCGGTCTCAACGAGGAGGACAAGTTGAGGCTTTTTTGCCGCACATCATCCCCCACTCAATCTCTTTTCCAGATACGGAGCTGTAGTCCGAGGCCACAACGCATACATCCCTCCTGGCGCCAGAAAACAAGCCCAAGCATCCCCTCTTGTCTCTCACGACATTCCCAAGGTCTCTGTCAACGGTCCTGATGGTGCAACTCTTTCTTCCCACTCCCCTTCATCTTCAAAGGCGCCCTCTCCGGCTCCCAACAAGGTCCGTCCGAGTCCCTCCTTGTTCTTGTCTCTCCCCCCCCACATATCATATTCATAGCAACCTGCCGATGCTCTCCCGGCATTCCGCGATTTCGTTACAAACGAGAAGGAGCGCCTTACTCGAAAGAGACAGGCCCTTGTCAAGAGCGAGATGGATAAACGTATGGCTGATCTCGTCAAATTCAGCCAGAGTTTCAAGGTTTGGCCCATTCCTCTCCTTTTCGCATCTGATTCAAAAAAAAAAAAAACAAATCACAGCTCAACAAACCCATTCCGGATGACCTTGTACCCATCCTAGCCAAAGATGAGGAAAAACAACGTGCGATCCGCGAAAAGTCATCCAAAGACGCTGCTTCGTCTCAAGCACGCACCATTGGTCCACCCACCCCCGCCAATGCCGCACGCGGCGCCCAAGTGGCTGCAGCCAAAATCACCACCACCTCTTCGCGTCCCCCCGCAGCCAAAACCAGCACTAACCCCGTCGCAACGCCCTCAAACCCCATCACAAAGGAGCCCTCTTCGGCCGTCAAGTCCAAGACCTCGTCCGAGATTCCAACGACCAAAAAGCCAGCGATGGTTATTCAACCTATTCCCCCGTTTAAGGGTAAGAAGGTTCCTGCCCCTGCCCCTCCTCCCCCTGGCCCTGCTAGTGCGGGTGCGAATGGCAGCATGTCCCCGACGGTTGGTCGATTGAATGTGAACGCTTCGTCGTTTAGACCTAATGCAAAATTTACTCCTGTGAGTGCTTTGTTTGGGAGCGAGTTGTGTGCTGATGCAAGGTAGAGTGGTCCTAATAGCGCCTCTGCTTCAGCGTCGCCCAAGCCTAAACATGAAATGGTGAGTTGCTGCTGCTGTTGGGGGGTGATGCTAATTTTTTTTTTTATAGACACCCAATCCGTTCTTTGGTCTACGACCAATCAAGAAGGGCCCGCCTGTCAACATCAAGGACGATTTCAATCCGTTCAAACACGGCAAGATTGCCGACTCTTCACCGACACGTGTGTTTCCCCTCAATTACTTCCCTTGCTTGGGGATGTGACTGACCTTGGTACCCCTAGCCGCGATGTGGCCGTATAGTGGTAAACGATATTCACAAATGTTCCCTCCTCCACCTCAACACCCGCCTCACCAACAACCACCGCACAATATGCCTGCTCCTGGCCCACAGCAGATTCCTCCCCCGTCATATGAGGAGGATTCGGCGGCACAGGCTGCCGCCGCTCGTGGTGGGTATGTTTATGCGTACCCGCCGTATGCGTATCCTGGACAAGTGAGTTTTTCTTGGGGGAGCGATGTTGGCTTTTGTCGGCTGATTGCATTGTGTAGCCTATGATGCCTGGGATGCCTCCGCCCGGACCACCGGGGGCGTATATGCCTGGACCGTATATGCCGCCCATGCAGTATCCGCCTGGGATGCCGCCTCCAAATGGTTGGTTTTTGTGTTGGTGTGTCTCTCAATTTCTTGTTGACTTTTTTTTCATAAGCTATGTATGCACCTGCGATGGGACAAGTGCCTCGTATGTCTTTTCTTTTCTTTCCTTTCAGGAACGACTTTTCTTATTAGTTTATTCTTAGCACAAGCTTACATGCCCCCACCACCCAACGGGCCCTATCCACCACCCCCGAACGCCGCTGGCCCACGACCACCTTCAACACCGATGCCGGCGCACGTCCATCCGTATTATCATCAAAGTCCACAACGTATGATTTTTTTTTTTTTTTTTTGTTGAGCACTTGTTCACGGTGTACTTGCAGTCCCGCATGCTGCTGTGCCGTACCCGATGATGATGCCCCCGCCTCCGCCGCAGCACTCGTATGAAGCGGGTCCGGCGCCGTCGGTGCAGATGGGAGGGGGTGGACATGCTTGATTGTCCCCCCCGGGTCTTTTTTTTTTTTTTTCGAGTTTCATGAAGATTTCTGTGGATGAGGAGGAGGGAAGAAAAGAGGGAAGAGGGTTGATAAGGCAAGGCAAGGCAAGGCAAGGCAAGGCAAGGCAAGGAAGAAAGGGAAGGAAAGGGCTCTCTCTCGAAGCCGGAATGGGAAAAACGTAAACGAGCGGTTTCAGTTTTGGTTTGTGGTTGTGTGTGTGTGTAAGTAGTTGGTAGGTAGGGAGGGAGCCTTGTTTCGTTCGTTTTTTCGTCTTTTGTCTTTGTGCTGTGTCCTTTTCTTTGGCTTTTTGGCTTTTTCTTTGGCTCTTGGCTCTGTGTGGGTTTGAATGCAGTTCCGTTCGTCGTTTACTTGCGAATGAATGAGTTGAGTGAGGAAGTAAGTCGGGGTTTTGGAACGAAAGTGAAAGGGGATGCGAAACAAAATTCCATCCCCACTAGCTAGCATAGCATAGTGGGAATTTTTTTTTTGTAAGAGGGACTGATTTGTGTTATGACCAAGATCACTTGGTACTTGATCAATGGTACATCCCAACTGCGATCTCATCATTGTTTTTATATTCGAATACCCAGGTGTTGTCTCTGTGATGAATGTAAATAAGTAGATCCCATCTCTTGGGTATTTTTTGAATTTGAAACAAGTTTGATTGGAAAGATCTACAGAAAAAAAGTGAGACATGTGCTTGTCTACATTAGGAGTCC